>JAUNZM010001926.1:0-67380 GCA_033459285.1 Clamator glandarius | reverse complement strand
CTGGGTCGAGGAACATCTGGGATCAAGGAACATTTGGGTCCCTCTGGATTGAGGAACATCTGGGGTTGAGGAACATTTGGGTCCCTCTGAGCTGAGGAACATCTGGGGTTGAGGAACATCTGGGTCCCTCTGGATTGAGGATCATCTGGGGTTGAGGAACATCTGGGTCCCTCTGAGCTGAGGAACATCTGGGGTTGAGGAGCATCTGGGTCCTTTCGGGTTGAAGAACGTCTGGGTCCCTCTGGGGTTGAGGAACATTTGGGGTTGAGGAACATCTGGGTCCCTCTGATCTGAGGATCATCTGGGGTTGAGGAGCATCTGGGTCAAGGAACATCTGGGGTTGAGGAACATCTGGGTCCCTCTGAGCTGAGGAACATCTGGGGTTGAGGAGCATCTGGGTCTCTCGGGGTTGAGGAACATCTGGGGTTGAGGAGCATCTGGGTCTCTCGGGTTAAAGAACATCTGGATCTCTCGGGGTTGAAGAACATCTGGGTCTCTCGGGGTTGAGGAGCATCTGGGTCTCTCGGGGTTGAAGAACATCTGGGTCTCTCGGGGTTGAAGAACATCTGGATCTCTCGGGGTTGAGGAGCATCTGAGTCTCTCTGGGTTGAAGAACATCTGGGTCTCTCGGGGTTGAGGAGCATCTGAGTCTCTCTGGGTTGAAGAACATCTGGGTCTCTCGGGGTTGAGGAGCATCTGGGTCTCTCGGGGTTGAAGAACATCTGGGTCTCTCGGGGTTGAAGAACATCTGGATCTCTCGGGGTTGAGGAGCATCTGGATCTCTCGGGGTTGAAGAACATCTGGGTCTCTCGGGGTTGAAGAACATCTGGGTCTCTCGGGGTTGAAGAACATCTCAGTCCCTCTGGGTTGAGGAACATCTGGGGTTGAGGAGCATCTGGGTCCATCCGCGTGTGTCCCCCCCCCTCTCTCCCCGGGGGCTCTCGCTCCATCCTGGCCCCCCCCCTGTGCCCTGCGCCCCCCCCCCTGGCCAGAGGTCCCCGTTGTCCCCTCCTCCAGCTCTATTTGGCCATCGCCCTCATCGCCGTCGTGGTCGTCACCGGCTGCTTCGGCTACTACCAAGAGTTCAAAAGCACCAACATCATCGCCAGCTTCAAGAACTTGGTCCCTCAGGTGAGAAGCTTCACCCGGAGAGCCCCTCGGTTCCTCCTCACCGGGATCGCGGAGCTCCTACCGGGTCCTACCAGCTCCCGGTTGTCTTCTCCAGCAAGCCACGGTGATCCGCGAAGGCGAGAAGCTCCAGGTCAACGCTAACGAGCTGGTGGTGGGAGACCTGGTGGAGATCAAAGGCGGCGATCGGGTCCCGGCCGACATCCGCATCGTCTCGGCTCAGGGCTGCAAGGTGAAGCCCAGGAACCCTCGGTAGCTCCTCCATCCCTTACGTCCCCACCTGGAGGGACCTTCAAGGCGAGGAGCTCGCTGGGCGCCTTCCAACCCTCCGGCAGGTGGACAACTCGTCGCTGACGGGAGAGTCGGAGCCGCAGACGCGAGCGCCCGAGTGCAGCCACGAGTCGCCCCTGGAGACCAGGAACATCGCCTTCTTCTCCACCATGTGCCTCGAAGGTGAGGTCCCACCTGGGGCCCGCCTGGAGATCTGGGTCCTACCTCGAGATCTGGGGCCCACCTGGAGATCTGGGGCCCTGCCTGGAGATCTGGGGCCCACCTGGAGATCTGGGGCCCACCTGGGGCCCGCCTGGAGATCTGGGTCCTACCTCGAGATCTGGGGCCCACCTGGAGATCTGGGGCCCTGCCTGGAGATCTGGGTCCCACCTGGAGATCTGGGTCCCACCTGGAGATCTGGGGCCCACCTGGAGCTCTGGGTCCCATCTAGAGATCAGGGTCCCACCTGGAGATCTGGGTCTCACCTGGAGCTCTGGGTCCCATCTAGAGATCAGGGTCCCACCTGGAGCTCTGGGTCCCACCTGGAGATCTGGGTCCCACCTGGAGCTCTGGGTCCCACCTGGAGATCTGGGGCCCACCTGGAGATCTGGATCCCACCTGGAGATCTGGGTCCCACCTGGAGATCAGGGTCCCGCCTGGAGATCTGGGTCCCACCTGGAGATCTGGGTCCCACCTGGAGATCTGGGGCCCACCTGGAGCTCTGGGTCCCATCTAGAGATCAGGGTCCCACCTGGAGATCTGGGTCTCACCTGGAGCTCTGGGTCCCATCTAGAGATCAGGGTCCCACCTGGAGCTCTGGGTCCCACCTGGAGATCTGGGTCCCACCTGGAGCTCTGGGTCCCACCTGGAGATCTGGGGCCCACCTGGAGATCTGGGTCCCACCTGGAGATCTGGGTCCCACCTGGAGATCTGGGTCCCACCTGGAGCTCTGGGTCCCATCTAGAGATCAGGGTCCCACCTGGAGCTCTGGGTCCCACCTGGAGATCTGGGTCCCGCCTGGAGATCTGGGTCCCACCTGGAGATCTGGGTCCCACCTGGAGATCTGGGTCTCACCTGGAGCTCTGGGTCCCACCTGGAGATCTGGGTCTCACCTGGAGATCTGGGTCCCACCTGGAGCTCTGGGTCCCACCTGGAGATCTGGGGCCCACCTGGAGCTCTGGGTCCCACCTGGAGATCTGGGTCCCGCCTGGAGATCTGGGTCCCACCTGGAGATCTGGGTCCCACCTGGAGATCTGGGTCTCACCTGGAGCTCTGGGTCCCACCTGGAGATCTGGGTCTCACCTGGAGATCTGGGTCTCACCTGGAGCTCTGGGTCCCGCCTGGAGATCTGGGTCCCACCTGGAGATCTGGGTCCCACCTGGAGATCTGGGTCCCACCTGGAGATCTGGGTCCCACCTGGAGATCTGGGTCTCACCTGGAGCTCTGGGTCCCGCCTGGAGATCTGGGTCCCACCTGGAGATCTGGGTCCCACCTGGAGATCTGGGTCCCACCTGGAGATCTGGGTCTCACCTGGAGCTCTGGGTCCCATCTAGAGATCAGGGTCCCACCTGGAGCTCTGGGTCCCACCTGGAGATCTGGGTCCCACCTGGAGCTCTGGGTCCCACCTGGAGATCTGGGGCCCACCTGGAGATCTGGGTCCCACCTGGAGATCTGGGTCCCACCTGGAGATCAGGGTCCCACCTGGAGATCTGGGTCCCACCTGGAGATCTGGGTCCCACCTGGAGATCTGGGTCCCACCAGGAGATCTGGGTCCCACCTGGGTTCTATCCAAACCTCTGGGTCTCACCTGGAGCTCTGGGTTCCATCTAGAGATCTGGGTCCCACCTGGAGATCTGGGTCTCACCTGGGTTCCGTCCAAAGCTCTGGGTCCCACCTGGAGCTCTGGGTCCCGCCTGGAGATCTGGGTCCCATCTAGAGATCTGGGTCCCACCTGGAGATCTGGGTCCCACCTGGAGATCTGGGTCCCACCTGGAGCTCTGGGTCCCACCTGGAGATCTGGGTCCCACCTGGAGCTCTGGGTCTCACCTGGGTTCCGTCCAAAGCTCTGGGTCCCACCTGGAGATCAGGGTCCCGCCTGGAGATCTGAGTCTCACCTGGAGCTCCGGGTCTCACCTGGAGATCTGGGTCCCACCTGGAGATCTGGGTCCCACCTGGAGATCATGGTCCCACCTGGAGCTCTGGGTCCCACCTGGGATCCATCCAAACCTCGGGTCCCCCCTGGCCACCTGGTTGGTTCCTGGAGCTCTAGGTGGTTCCAAGTCCCCATGGGAGGTTCCAAACCACCTTGATGGTCCCACCTGGACCCCCTGGGTCCCACCTGTGCTCCTGGTTCCTGGTCTCCTGGATGGTTCCTGGACCTCTGGCTGGTTCCTCCTGGAACCCTTGAAGGTTCCTGGTCTCCTGGATGGTTCATGGACCTCTAGATGGTTCCTCCTGGACCCCTAGATGGTTCCTCCTGGTCTTATAGATGATTCCTGGACCTCTGGGTTGTTCCTCCTGGAACCCTTGTTGGTTACTGGACCCCTAGATGGTTCCTCCTGGTCTCCTAGATGATTCCTGAACCTCTAGGTGGTTCCTGCTGGAACCCTTGATGGTTCCTTGACCCCTAGATGGTTCCTCCTGGTCTCCTAGATGGATCCTCCTGGTCTCCTAGATGGTTCCTGAACCCCTAGATGGTTCCTCCTGGTCTCCTAGATGGTTTCTGACCCTCTGGGTGGTTCCTCCTGGTCTCCTAGATGGATCCTCCTGGTCTCCTAGATGGTTCCTGAACCCCTAGATGGTTCCTCCTGGTCTCCTAGATGGTTTCTGACCCTCTGGGTGGTTCCTCCTGGTCTCCTAGATGGTTCCTCCTGGTCTCCTAGAAGGTTCCTGACCCTCTAGATGGTTCCTCCTGGTCTCCTAGATGGTTTCTGACCCTCTGGGTGGTTCCTCCTGGAGCCCTTGATTGTTCCTGGACCTCTAGATGGTTCCTCCTGGAACTCTTGATGGTTCCTGGATCCCTAGATGGCTCCTCCTGGACCCCTAGATGGTTCCTCCTGGTCTCCTAGATGGTTCCTGAACCCCTAGGTGGCTCCTCCAGGAATCCTTGATGGTTCCTCCCGGTCTCCTAGATGGTTCCTCCTGGTCTCCTAGAAGGTTCCTGAACCCCTAGATGGTTCCTCCTGCTCTCCTAGATGGTTCCTGAACCCCTAGATGGTTCCTCCTGGTCTCCTAGATGGTTCCTGAACCCCTAGGTGGCTCCTCCAGGAATCCTTGATGGTTCCTCCCGGTCTCCTAGATGGTTCCTCCTGGTCTCCTAGATGGTTCCTGAACCCCTAGATGGTTCCTCCAGGAACTCTTGATGGTTCCTCCTGGTCTCCTAGATGGTTCCTGGTCTCCTAGATGGTTCCTCCTGGTGTCCTAGATGGTTCCTGAACCCCTAGATGGTTCCTCCTGGTCTCCTAGAAGGTTCCTGACCCTCTGGGTGGTTCCTCCTGGTCTCCTAGATGGTTCCTCCTGGTCTCCTAGATGGTTCCTGACCCTCTAGATGGTTCCTCCAGGAACCCTTGATGGTTCCTCCTGGTCTCCTAGATGGTTCCTGACCCTCTAGATGGTTCCTCCTGATCTCCTAGATGATTCCTGGACCCCTAGATGGTTCCTCCTGGTCTCCTAGATGGTTCCTCCTGGTCTCCTAGATGGTTCCTCCTGGTCTCCTAGATGGTTCCTCCTGGTCTCCTAGATGGTTCCTGACCCTCTAGATGGTTCCTCCAGGAACCCTTGATGGTTCCTCCTGGTCTCCCAGATGGTTCCTGAACCCCTAGATGGTTCCACCTGGTCTCCTAGATGGTTCCTGACCCTCTAGATGGTTCCTCCTGGACCCCTAGATGGTTCCTCCTGGTCTCCTAGATTGTTCCTCCTGGTCTCCTAGATGGTTCCTGGATCCCTAGATGGTTCCTCCTGGTCTCCTAGATGGTTCCTGAACCCCTGGGTGGTTCCTCCAGGAACCCTTGATGGTTCCTCCTGGTCTCCTAGATGGTTCCTGACCCTCTAGATGGTTCCTGAACCCCTAGATGGTTCCTCCTGGCCTCCTAGATGGTTCCTGGTCTCCTAGATGGTTCCTCCTGGTCTCCTAGATGGTTCCTCCCGGTCTCCTAGAAGGTTCCCGACCCTCTGGGTGGTTCCTTCTCCTCCAGGAACGGCCTCGGGGCTGGTGATCAACTCCTAGATGGTTCCTCCAGGAACCCTTGATGGTTCCTCCTGGTCTCCTAGATGATTCCTGGACCCCTAGATGGTTCCTCCTGGTCTCCTAGATGGTTCTTGAACCCCTAGATGGTTCCTCCTGGTCTCCGAGATGGTTCCTGAACGCCTAGATGGTTCCTCCAGGAACCCTTGATGGTTCCTCCTGGTCTCCTAGATGGTTCCTGACCCTCTAGATGGTTCCTGAACCCCTAGATGGTTCCTCCTGGTCTCCTAGATGGCTCCTGAATCTCTGGGTGGTTCCTCCTGGTCTCCTAGATGGTTCCTGAACCCCTAGATGGTTCCTCCTGGTCTCCTAGAAGGTTCCTGACCCTCTGGTTGGTTCCTCCTGGAACTCTTGATGGTTCCTGAACCCCTAGATGGTTCCTCCAGAAACTCTTGATGGTTCCTCCTGGTCTCCTAGATGGTTCCTGGACCTCTGGGTTGTTCCTCTTGGAACCCTTGTTGGTTCCTGGACCTCTAGATGGTTCCTCCCGGTCTCCTAGAAGGTTCCCGACCCTCTGGGTGGTTCCTTCTCCTCCAGGAACGGCCTCGGGGCTGGTGATCAACTCCTAGATGGTTCCTCCAGGAACCCTTGATGGTTCCTCCTGGTCTCCTAGATGATTCCTGAACCCCTAGATGGTTCCTCCTGGTCTCCTAGATGGTTCCTGAACCCCTAGATGGTTCCTCCAGGAACCCTTGATGGTTCCTCCTGGTCTCCTAGATGATTCCTGGATCCCTAGATGGTTCCTCCTGGTCTCCTAGATGGTTCCTGGATCCCTAGATGGTTCCTCCTGGTCTCCTAGATGGTTCCTGAACCCCTGGGTGGTTCCTCCAGGAACCCTTGATGGTTCCTCCTGGTCTCCTAGATGGTTCCTGACCCTCTAGATGGTTCCTGAACCCCTAGATGGTTCCTCCAGAAACTCTTGATGGTTCCTCCTGGTCTCCTAGATGGTTCCTGGACCTCTGGGTTGTTCCTCTTGGAACCCTTGTTGGTTCCTGGACCTCTAGATGGTTCCTCCCGGTCTCCTAGAAGGTTCCCGACCCTCTGGGTGGTTCCTTCTCCTCCAGGAACGGCCTCGGGGCTGGTGATCAACTCCTAGATGGTTCCTCCAGGAACCCTTGATGGTTCCTCCTGGTCTCCTAGATGATTCCTGGACCCCTAGATGGTTCCTCCTGGTCTCCTAGATGATTCCTGGACCCCTAGATGGTTCCTCTTGGACTCCTAGATGGTTCCTGGACTTCTGGGTTGTTCCTCTTGGAACCCTTGTTGGTTCCTGGACCTCTAGATGGTTCCTCCTGGTCTCCTAGAAGGTTCCTGACCCCTAGATGGTTCCTCCTGGTCTCCTAGATAATTCCTGGACCCCTAGATTGTTCCTCCTGGTCTCCTAGATGGTTCCTGAACGCCTAGATGGTTCCTCCAGGAACCCTTGATGGTTCCTCCTGGTCTCCTAGATGGTTCCTGACCCTCTAGATGGTTCCTGAACCCCTAGATGGTTCCTCCAGAAACTCTTGATGGTTCCTCCTGGTCTCCTAGATGGTTCCTGGACCTCTGGGTTGTTCCTCTTGGAACCCTTGTTGGTTCCTGGACCTCTAGATGGTTCCTCCCGGTCTCCTAGAAGGTTCCCGACCCTCTGGGTGGTTCCTTCTCCTCCAGGAACGGCCTCGGGGCTGGTGATCAACACGGGCGACAGGACCATCATCGGCCGCATCGCCACCTTGGCCTCGGGGGTGGAGAACGAGAAGACCCCCATCGCCATCGAGATCGAGCACTTCGTGGACATCATCGCCGGCCTCGCCGTCTTCTTCGGGGCCACCTTCTTCGTGGTGGCCATGGTCATCGGTTACCCTTTCCTCAGGGCCATGGTCTTCTTCATGGCCATCGTGGTGGCTTACGTCCCCGAGGGGCTGCTGGCCACCGTCACGGTAGGTGACGCCCAACGCCCCACGGGGACCATCCGGGGAGGTCTTGGGGGGAGGTTCTGGAGATCTTGAGGGGCTCCTGGAGGTCTTGAGGGGAGTTCTGGAGATCTTGAGGGGGTTCTGGAGACCTTAAGGAGCTCCTGGAGATCTTGAGGGGGTCCTGGAGACCTTGAGGGGGGTTCTGGAGATCTTGGGGGGAGGTTCTGGAGATCTTGAGGGGGTTCTGGAGATCTTGAGGGGCTCGTGGAGATCTTGAGGGGGTTCTGGAGATCTTGAGGGGGGTTCTGGAGACCTTGAGGGGGTCCTGGAGATCTTGAGGGGCTCGTGGAGACCTTGAGGGGGGTTCTGGAGATCTTGAGGGGGGTTCTGGAGACCTTGAGGGGCTCCTGGAGATCTTGAGGGGGTTCTGGAGACCTTGAGGGGGGTTCTGGAGATCTTGAGGGGGGTTCTGGAGATCTTGAGGGGCTCCTGGAGGTCTTGGGGGAGGTTCTGGAGATCTTGAGGGGGTTCTGGAGACCTTGAGGGGCTCCTGGAGATCTTGAGAGGGTCCTGGAGACCTTGAGGGGGGTTCTGGAGATCTTGAGGGGCTCCTGGAGATCTTGAGGGGGTTCTGGAGATCTTGAGGGGGTTCTGGAGATCTTGAGGGGCTCCTGGAGATCTTGAGGGGGTTCTGGAGATCTTGAGGGGGGTTCTGGAGACCTTGAGGGGGTCCTGGAGATCTTGAGGGGCTCGTGGAGACCTTGAGGGGGGTTCTGGAGATCTTGAGGGGGGTTCTGGAGACCTTGAGGGGCTCCTGGAGATCTTGAGGGGGTTCTGGAGACCTTGAGGGGGGTTCTGGAGATCTTGAGGGGGGTTCTGGAGATCTTGAGGGGCTCCTGGAGGTCTTGGGGGAGGTTCTGGAGATCTTGAGGGGGTTCTGGAGACCTTGAGGGGCTCCTGGAGATCTTGAGAGGGTCCTGGAGACCTTGAGGGGGGTTCTGGAGATCTTGAGGGGCTCCTGGAGATCTTGAGGGGGTTCTGGAGATCTTGAGGGGGTTCTGGAGATCTTGAGGGGCTCCTGGAGATCTTGAGGGGGTTCTGGAGATCTTGAGGGGGGTTCTGGAGACCTTGAGGGGCTCCTGGAGATCTTGAGGGGGTCCTGGAGACCTTGAGGGGGGTTCTGGAGATCTTGAGGGGGGTTCTGGAGACCTTGAGGGGCTCCTGGAGATCTTGAGGGGGTTCTGGAGACCTTGAGGGGGGTTCTGGAGATCTTGAGGGGGGTTCTGGAGATCTTGAGGGGCTCCTGGAGGTCTTGGGGGAGGTTCTGGAGATCTTGAGGGGGTTCTGGAGACCTTGAGGGGCTCCTGGAGATCTTGAGAGGGTCCTGGAGACCTTGAGGGGGGTTCTGGAGATCTTGAGGGGCTCCTGGAGATCTTGAGGGGGTTCTGGAGATCTTGAGGGGGGTTCTGGAGATCTTGAGGGGGTCCTGGAGACCTTGAGGGGGGTTCTGGAGATCTTGAGGGGGGTTCTGGAGACCTTGAGGGGCTCCTGGAGATCTTGAGGGGGTCCTGGAGACCTTGAGGGGGTTTCTGGAGATCTTGAGGGGGGTTCTGGAGATCTTGAGGGGCTCCTGGAGATCTTGAGGGGGTCCTGGAGACCTTGAGGGGGGTTCTGGAGACCTTGAGGGGCTCCTGGTGGTCTTGGGGGGAGTTCTGGAGATCTTGAGGGGCTCCTGGAGGTCTTGAGGGGGTCCTGGAGACCTTGAGGGGGGTTCTGGAGATCTTGAGGGGGGTTCTGGAGACCTTGAGGGGGTTTCTGGAGATCTTGAGGGGGGTTCTGGAGATCTTGAGGGGCTCCTGGAGGTCTTGAGGGGGTCCTGGAGACCTTGAGGGGGGTTCTGGAGACCTTGAGGGGGTTTCTGGAGATCTTGAGGGGGGTTCTGGAGACCTTGAGGGGCTCCTGGAGGTCTTGGGGGGAGTTCTGGAGATCTTGAGGTGGTTCTGGAGACCTTGAGGGGCTCCTGGAGATCTTGAGAGGGTCCTGGAGACCTTGAGGGGGCTTCTGAAGATCTTGGGGGGAGTTCTGGAGATCTTGAGGGGCTCCTGGAGATCTTGGGGGGGCTTCTGGAGATCTTGGGGGGAGGTTCTGGAGATCTTGAGGGGCTCCTGGAGGTCTTGAGGGGGTCCTGGAGATCTTGACGGGGGTTCTGGAGATCTTGAGGGGCTCCTGGAGATCTTGAGGGGGTTCTGGAGACCTTGAGGGGGTTTCTGGAGACCTTGAGGGGCTCCTAGAGGTCTTGGGGTGGGTTCTGCAGATCTTGAGGGGGGTTCTGGAGACCTTGAGGGGGTTTCTGGAGATCTTGGGGGGGTTTCTGGAGATCTTGGGGTGTTCTGGAGGCCTTGAGGGTCTCCTGGAGGTCTTGGGAGGCTCCTGGAGATCTTGGGGGGGTTCTGGAGACCTTGAGGGGCTCCTGGAGTTCTTGGGGTGGGTTATGGAGACCTTGAGGGGGTTTCTGGAGGCCTTGAGGGGGTCCTGGAGGTCTTGGGAGGCTCCTGGAGATCTTGAGGGGGTTTCTGGAGATCTTGAGGGACTCCTGGAGATCTTGGGGGGTTTCTGGAGATCTTGGGGGGGTTTCTGGAGATCTTGGGGGACTTCTGGAGGCCTTGGAGGTCACCAGGAACCCATGAGATTCACCCATGGACCTTGAGGGGCTCCTGGAGATCTTGGGGGGTTCCTGGAGATCATCGGCGGCTTCAGGAGATCATGGGGCTCAAAGGCTCCGAAGCCACCTGAGAAGCTCCAGGAGGTTCCTCAAAGGCTCCGAAGCCACCTGAGAAGCTGCAGGAGGTTCCTCAAAGGCTCCGAAGCCACCTGAGAAGCTCCAGGAAGCTCCTCAAAGGCTCCGAAGCCACCTGAGAAGCTCCCGGAGGCTCCTCAAAGGCTCCGAAGCCACCTGAGAAGCTCCAGGAGGCTCCTCAAAGGCTCCGAAGCCACCTGAGAAGCTCCAGGAGGTTCCTCAAAGGCTCCGAAGCCACCTGAGAAGCTCCAGGAGGTTCCTCAAAGGCTCCGAAGCCACCTGAGAAGCTCCAGGAGGTTCCTCAAAGGCTCCGAAGCCGCCTGAGAAGCTCCAGGAGGTTCCTCAAAGGCTCCAAAGCCTCCTGAGAAGATTCTCAAAGGCTCCGAAGCCACCTGAGAATCTCCAGGAGGCTCCTCAAAGGCTCCGAAGCCACCTGAGAAGCTCCAGGAGGTTCCTCAAAGGCTCCGAAGCCACCGGAGAAGCTTCTCAAAGGCTCCGAAGCCACCTGAGAAGCTCCAGGAGGCTCCTCAAAGGCTCCAAAACCGCCTGAGAAGCTCCAGGAGGTTCCTCAAAGGCTCCAAAGCCACCTGAGAAGCTCCCGGAGGTTCCTCAAAGGCTCCAAAGCCACCTGAGAAGCTCTAGGAGGCTCCTCAAAGGCTCCAAAGCCACCTGACGAGCTCCAGGAGGCTCCTCAAAGGCTTCGAAGCCACCTGAGAAGCTCCAGGAGGCTCCTCAAAGGCTCCGAAGCCACCTGAGAAGCTCCAGGAGGCTCCTCAAAGGCTCCAAAGCCTCCTGAGAAGATTCTCAAAGGCTCCAAAGCCACCTGAGAAGCTCCAGGAGGTTCCTCAAAGGCTCCAAAGCCACCTGAGAAGCTCCAGGAGGTTCCTCAAAGGCTCCAAAGCCACCTGAGAAGATTCTCAAAGGCTCCGAAGCCACCTGAGAAGCTCCAGGAGGCTCCTCAAAGGCTCCGAAGCCACCTGAGAAGATTCTCAAAGGCTCAGAAGCCAACTGAGAAGCTCCAGGAGGCTCCTCAAAGGCTCCAAAGCCACCTGAGAAGATTCTCAAAGGCTCAGAAGCCACCTGAGAAGCTCCAGGAGGTTCCTCAAAGGCTCCAAAGCCACCTGAGAAGCTCCAGGAGGCTCCTCAAAGGCTCCGAAGCCACCTGAGCAGCTCCTCAAAGGCTCCGAAGCCACCTGAGAAGCTCCAGGAGGTTCCTCAAAGGCTCCGAAGCCACCTGAGAAGCTCCAGGAGGTTCCTCAAAGGCTCCGAAGCCACCTGAGAAGCTCCAGGAGGTTCCTCAAAGGCTCCGAAGCCGCCTGAGAAGCTCCAGGAGGTTCCTCAAAGGCTCCAAAGCCTCCTGAGAAGATTCTCAAAGGCTCCGAAGCCACCTGAGAATCTCCAGGAGGCTCCTCAAAGGCTCCGAAGCCACCTGAGAAGCTCCAGGAGGTTCCTCAAAGGCTCCGAAGCCACCGGAGAAGCTTCTCAAAGGCTCCGAAGCCACCTGAGAAGCTCCAGGAGGCTCCTCAAAGGCTCCAAAACCGCCTGAGAAGCTCCAGGAGGTTCCTCAAAGGCTCCAAAGCCACCTGAGAAGCTCCCGGAGGTTCCTCAAAGGCTCCAAAGCCACCTGAGAAGCTCTAGGAGGCTCCTCAAAGGCTCCAAAGCCACCTGACGAGCTCCAGGAGGCTCCTCAAAGGCTTCGAAGCCACCTGAGAAGCTCCAGGAGGCTCCTCAAAGGCTCCGAAGCCACCTGAGAAGCTCCAGGAGGCTCCTCAAAGGCTCCAAAGCCTCCTGAGAAGATTCTCAAAGGCTCCAAAGCCACCTGAGAAGCTCCAGGAGGTTCCTCAAAGGCTCCAAAGCCACCTGAGAAGCTCCAGGAGGTTCCTCAAAGGCTCCAAAGCCACCTGAGAAGATTCTCAAAGGCTCCGAAGCCACCTGAGAAGCTCCAGGAGGCTCCTCAAAGGCTCCGAAGCCACCTGAGAAGATTCTCAAAGGCTCAGAAGCCAACTGAGAAGCTCCAGGAGGCTCCTCAAAGGCTCCAAAGCCACCTGAGAAGATTCTCAAAGGCTCAGAAGCCACCTGAGAAGCTCCAGGAGGTTCCTCAAAGGCTCCAAAGCCACCTGAGAAGCTCCAGGAGGCTCCTCAAAGGCTCCGAAGCCACCTGAGCAGCTTCTCAAAGGCTCCGAAGCCACCTGAGAAGCTCCAGGAGGTTCCTCAAAGGCTCCGAAGCCACCTGAGAAGCTCCTGGAGGTCCCTCACGGTCTTCTCCACCCCCAGGTGTGCCTGTCGCTGACGGCCAAGCGCTTGGCCAGGAAGAACTGTGTGGTGAAGAACCTGGAGGCCGTGGAGACCTTGGGTTCCACCTCGGTCATCTGCTCGGACAAGACGGGGACCTTGACCCAGAACCGCATGACGGTCGCTCACCTCTGGTTCGACAACCAGGTCCACGCGGCCGACACCACCGAGGACCAGTCAGGTAGGACCCGGACCTCCCGGAGCTCCTCGAGGTCCTCCTGGAGCTCCTCGAGGTCCTTGAGCCTCCCAAGACGCCTCAGAAGCTCCTGGAAGCCACCTCAGGAGCTCCTCGAGGCTCTGAGGTCCCTCCAAGAGCTCCTTGAAGCTCTAAGGTCCCTCCCGGAGCTCCTCGAGGTCCTCCTGGAGCTCCTCGAGGTCCTTGAGCCTCCGAAGACGCCTCAGAAGCTCCTGGAAGCCACCTCCGGAGCTCCTCGAGGCTCTGAGGTCCCTCCAAGAGCTCCTTGAAGCTCTAAGGTCCCTCCCGGAGCTCCTCGAGGTCCTCCTGGAGCTCCTCGAGGTCCTTGAGCCTCCGAAGACGCCTCAGAAGCTCCTGGAAGCCACCTCCGGAGCTCCTCGAGGCTCTGAGGTCCCTCCAAGAGCTCCTTGAAGCTCTAAGGTCCCTCCCGGAGCTCCTCGAGGTCCTCCTGGAGCTCCTCGAGGTCCTTGAGCCTCCGAAGACGCCTCAGAAGCTCCTGGAAGCCACCTCCGGAGCTCCTCGAGGCTCTGAGGTCCCACCAGGAGCATCTTGAAGCTCTGAGGTCCCACCAAGGGCTCCTCAAGGTCCTCCTGGAGCTCCTCGAGGTCCTTGAGCCTCCGAAGACGCCTCAGAAGCTCCTGGAAGCCACCTCCGGAGCTCCTCGAGGCTCTGAGGTCCCTCCAAGAGCTCCTTGAAGCTCTAAGGTCCCTCCCGGAGCTCCTCGAGGTCCTCCTGGAGCTCCTCGAGGTCCTTGAGCCTCCGAAGACGCCTCAGAAGCTCCTGGAAGCCACCTCCGGAGCTCCTCGAGGCTCCGAGGTCCCACCAGGAGCATCTTGAAGCTCTGAGGTCCCACCAAGGGCTCCTCAAGGTCCTTCCAGGAGCTCCTCGAGGCTCTGAGGTCCCTCCTGGAGCTCCTCGAGGTCCTTCTGGAGCTCCTCGAGGTCCTTCTGGAGCTCCTCGAGCCTCCGAAGCCACCTCAGAAGCTCCTCGAGGCTCTGAGGTCCCACCAGGAGCTCCTCAAGGTCCTTCCAGGAGCTCCTCAAGGCTCTGAGGTCCCTCCTGGAGCTCCTTGAAGCTCTGAGGTCCCTCCAGGAGCTCCTCAAGGCTCTGAGGTCCCTCCTGGAGCTCCTCGAGGTCCTCCTGGAGCTTCTCGAGGTCC
This sequence comes from Clamator glandarius, assembly GCA_033459285.1. Lineage (NCBI taxonomy): Eukaryota > Metazoa > Chordata > Aves > Cuculiformes > Cuculidae > Clamator > Clamator glandarius. Next base: position 53,400 of record JAUNZM010001926.1, on the reverse strand, counting down.
TCGAGCCTGTGAAGCCACCTCAGGAGCTTCTCGAGGCTCTGAGGTCCCACCAGGAGCATCTTGAAGCTCTGAGGTCCCTCCAGGGTCTCCTCGAGGTCCTTCTGGAGCTCCTCATGGTCCTTCTGGAGCTTCTCGAGGTCCTTCTGGAGCTCCTCAAGGTCCTTCAGGAGCTCCTCGAGGTCCTCGAGCCTCCGAAGCCGCCTCAGAAGCTCCTCGAAGCCACCTCAGGAGCTCCTCGAAGCTCTGAGGTCCCACCAAGAGCTCCTTGAAGCTCTAAGGTCCCTCCAGGAGCTCCTCAAGGTCCTTCCAGGAGCTCCTCGAAGCTCTGATGTCCCTCCTGGAGCTCTTCGAGGTCCTCGAGCCTTTGAAGCCACCTCAGAAGCTCCTGGAAGCCACCTCCGGAGCTCCTCGAAGCTCTGAGGTCCCTCCTGGAGCTCCTCGAGGTCCTTCTAGAGCTCCTCAAGGCCCTCCTGGAGCTCCTCGAGCCTCCGAAGCCACCTCAGAAGCTCCTCGAAGCTCTGAGGTCCCTCCTGGAGCTCCTCAAGGTCCTTCCAGGAGCTCCTCGAAGCTCTGAGGTCCCTCCTGGAGCTCCTCAAGGTCCTTCCAGGAGCTCCTCGAAGCTCTGAGGTCCCTCCTGGAGCTCCTCAAGGTCCTTCCAGGAGCTCCTCGAAGCTCTGAGGTCCCTCCAGGAGCTCCTCAAGGTGCTTCCAGAAGCTCCTTGAAGCTCTGAGGTCCCTCCAGGAGCTCCTCAAGGTCCTTCCAGGAGCTCCTCGAAGCTCTGAGGTCCCTCCAGGAGCTCTTCGAGGTCCTCGAGCCTTTGAAGCCACCTCAGAAGCTCCTCGAAGCTCTGAGGTCCCTCCTGGAGCTCCTCGAGGTCCTTCTGGAGCTCCTCAAGGTCCTCCTGGAGCTCCTCGAGCCTCCGAAGCCATCTCAGAAGCTCCTCGAAGCTCTGAGGTCCCTCCAGGAGCTCCTCAAGGTGCTTCCAGAAGCTCCTTGAAGCTCTGAGGTCCCTCCAGGAGCTCCTCAAGGTGCTTCCAGAAGCTCCTTGAAGCTCTGAGGTCCCTCCAGGAGCTCCTCAAGGTCCTTCCAGGAGCTCCTTGAAGCTCTGAGGTCTCTCCAGGAGCTCCTCAAGGTCCTTCCAGAAGCTCCTTGAAGCTCTGAGGTCCCTCCAGGAGCTCCTCAAGGTCCTTCCAGAAGCTCCTCGAAGCTCTGAGGTCCCTCCAGGAGCTCCTCGAAGCTCTGAGGTCCCTCCAGGAGCTCCTCAAGGTCCTTCCAGGAGCTCCTCGAAGCTCTGAGGTCCCTCCAGGAGCTCGTGGAGCCTCCAACCCCCCCCCCCCCCCCCCCCCCCAACCGGAGCTTCTTATGGACCCGAAGCCTCCACGGAAGCTCCTGGAGCTCCTCGAAGCTCTTGGAGGAACCTCCCTGAGATGTCTCCTCGTGTCCCACCAGGTCAGAGCTTCGATCAGTCGTCGGAGACGTGGACGACTCTGAGTCGCGTGGTGACTCTCTGCAACCGAGCCCAGTTCAAAGCCGGCCAGGACAACGTCCCCGTGGCCAAGGTGGGTCCTTCAGGGGCCTGGGGACCTTCTCCAGAACCTCCTCGAGGACATTTGGAGGTCGTTATGGGGTCCCACCAAGCTCAGGGGCCTCGGGACCTTCTCAAAGAGCTTCTAAAGGGCCTTTTATGGCCCTTCCGGAGGTCGTTATGGGGTCCCACCAGGCTCAGGGGCCTCGGGACCTTCTCAAAGAGCTTCTAAAGGGCCTTTTATGGACCTTCCAGAGGTCGTTATGGGGTCCCACCAGGCTCAGGGGCCTCGGGACCTTCTCAAAGAGCTTCTAAAGGGCCTTTTATGGCCCTTCCGGAGGTCGTTATGGGGTCCCACCAGGCTCAGGGACCTCGGGACCTTCTCAAAGAGCTTCTAAAGGGCCCTTTATGGCACTTCCGGAGGTTGTTATAGGGTCCCACCAGGCTCAGGGGCCTCGGGACCTTCTCAAAGTGCTTCTAAAGGGCCTTTTATGGCCCTTCCGGAGGTCGTTATGGGGTCCCACCAGGCTCAGGGACCTCGGGACCTTCTCAAAGAGCTTCTAAAGGGGCTTTTATGGACCTTCTGGAGGTCGTTATGGGGTCCCACCAGGCTCAGGGGCCTCGGGACCTTCTCAAAGAGCTTCTAAAGGGGCTTTTATGGACCTTCCAGAGGTCGTTATGGGGTCCCACCAGGCTCAGGGACCTCGGGACCTTCTCAAAGAGCTTCTAAAGGGCCTTTTATGGCCCTTCCGGAGGTCGTTATGGGGTCCCACCAGGCTCAGGGGCCTCGGGACCTTCTCAAAGTGCTTCTAAAGGGCCTTTTATGGCCCTTCCGGAGGTCGTTATGGGGTCCCACCAGGCTCAGGGACCTCGGGACCTTCTCAAAGAGCTTCTAAAGGGGCTTTTATGGACCTTCTGGAGGTCGTTATGGGGTCCCACCAGGCTCAGGGACCTCGGGACCTTCTCAAAGAGCTTCTAAAGGGCCCTTTATGGACCTTCCGGAGGTCGTTATGGGGTCCCACCAGGCTCAGGGACCTCGGGACCTTCTCAAAGAGCTTCTAAAGGGCGTTTTATGGCCCTTCCGGAGGTCGTTATGGGGTCCCACCAGGCTCAGGGACCTCGGGACCTTCTCAAAGAGCTTCTAAAGGGCCCTTTATGGCCTTTCCGGAGGTTGTTATAGGGTCCCACCAGGCTCAGGGGCCTCGGGACCTTCTCAAAGTGCTTCTAAAGGGCCTTTTATGGCCCTTCCGGAGGTCGTTATGGGGTCCCACCAGGCTCAGGGGCCTCGGGACCTTCTCAAAGAGCTTCTAAAGGGGCTTTTATGGACCTTCTGGAGGTCGTTATGGGGTCCCACCAGGCTCAGGGGCCTCGGGACCTTCTCAAAGAGCTTCTAAAGGGGCTTTTATGGACCTTCCAGAGGTCGTTATGGGGTCCCACCAGGCTCAGGGACCTCGGGACCTTCTCAAAGAGCTTCTAAAGGGCCTTTTATGGCCCTTCCGGAGGTCGTTATGGGGTCCCACCAGGCTCAGGGACCTCGGGACCTTCTCAAAGAGCTTCTAAAGGGGCTTTTATGGACCTTCCAGAGGTCGTTATGGGGTCCCACCAGGCTCAGGGACCTCGGGACCTTCTCAAAGAGCTTCTAAAGGGCCCTTTATGGACCTTCCGGAGGTCGTTATGGGGTCCCACCAGGCTCAGGGACCTCGGGACCTTCTCAAAGAGCTTCTAAAGGGCGTTTTATGGCCCTTCCGGAGGTCGTTATGGGGTCCCACCAGGCTCAGGGACCTCGGGACCTTCTCAAAGAGCTTCTAAAGGGCCCTTTATGGCCTTTCCGGAGGTTGTTATAGGGTCCCACCAGGCTCAGGGGCCTCGGGACCTTCTCAAAGTGCTTCTAAAGGGCCTTTTATGGCCCTTCCGGAGGTCGTTATGGGGTCCCACCAGGCTCAGGGGCCTCGGGACCTTCTCAAAGAGCTTCTAAAGGGGCTTTTATGGACCTTCTGGAGGTCGTTATGGGGTCCCACCAGGCTCAGGGGCCTCGGGACCTTCTCAAAGAGCTTCTAAAGGGGCTTTTATGGACCTTCCAGAGGTCGTTATGGGGTCCCACCAGGCTCAGGGACCTCGGGACCTTCTCAAAGAGCTTCTAAAGGGCCTTTTATGGCCCTTCCGGAGGTCGTTATGGGGTCCCACCAGGCTCAGGGACCTCGGGACCTTCTCAAAGAGCTTCTCAAGGGCCCTTTATGGACCTTCCGGAGGTTGTTATAGGGACCCACCAGGCTCAGGGGCCTCGGGACCTTCTCAAAGTGCTTCTAAAGGGCCTTTTATGGCCCTTCCGGAGGTCGTTATGGGGTCCCACCAGGCTCAGGGACCTCGGGACCTTCTCAAAGAGCTTCTAAAGGGGCTTTTATGGACCTTCCAGAGGTCGTTATGGGGTCCCACCAGGCTCAGGGGCCTCGGGACCTTCTCAAAGTGCTTCTAAAGGGCCTTTTATGGCCCTTCCGGAGGTCGTTATGGGGTCCCACCAGGCTCAGGGGCCTCGGGACCTTCTCAAAGAGCTTCTAAAGGGCCTTTTATGGCCCTTCCGGAGGTCGTTATGGGGTCCCACCAGGCTCAGGGACCTCGGGACCTTCTCAAAGAGCTTCTAAAGGGCCCTTTATGGACCTTCCGGAGGTTGTTATAGGGACCCACCAGGCTCAGGGGCCTCGGGACCTTCTCAAAGTGCTTCTAAAGGGCCTTTTATGGCCCTTCCGGAGGTCGTTATGGGGTCCCACCAGGCTCAGGGACCTCGGGACCTTCTCAAAGAGCTTCTAAAGGGGCTTTTATGGACCTTCTGGAGGTCGTTATGGGGTCCCACCAGGCTCAGGGACCTCGGGACCTTCTCAAAGAGCTTCTAAAGGGCCTTTTATGGACCTTCCGGAGGTCGTTATGGGGTCCCACCAGGCTCAGGGACCTCGGGACCTTCTCAAAGAGCTTCTAAAGGGCCCTTTATGGACCTTCCGGAGGTCGTTATGGGGTCCCACCAGGCTCAGGGGCCTCGGGACCTTCTCAAAGAGCTTCTAAAGGGCCCTTTATGGCCCTTCCGGAGGTTGTTATAGGGTCCCACCAGGCTCAGGGGCCTCGGGACCTTCTCAAAGTGCTTCTAAAGGGCCTTTTATGGCCCTTCCGGAGGTCGTTATGGGGTCCCACCAGGCTCAGGGACCTCGGGACCTTCTCAAAGAGCTTCTAAAGGGGCTTTTATGGACCTTCTGGAGGTCGTTATGGGGTCCCACCACGCTCAGGGGCCTCGGGACCTTCTCAAAGAGCTTCTAAAGGGGCTTTTATGGACCTTCCAGAGGTCGTTATGGGGTCCCACCAGGCTCAGGGGCCTCGGGACCTTCTCAAAGAGCTTCTAAAGGGCCTTTTATGGCCCTTCCGGAGGTCGTTGTGGGGTCCCACCAGGCTCAGGGGCCTCGGGACCTTCTCAAAGAGCTTCTAAAGGGCCTTTTATGGCCCTTCCAGAGGTCGTTATGGGGTCCCACCAGGCTCAGGGACCTCGGGACCTTCTCAAAGAGCTTCTAAAGGGCCCTTTATGGACCTTCCGGAGGTCGTTATGGGGTCCCACCAGGCTCAGGGGCCTCGGGACCTTCTCAAAGAGCTTCTAAAGGGCCTTTTATGGCCCTTCCGGAGGTCGTTATAGGGACCCACCAGGCTCAGGGGCCTCGGGACCTTCTCAAAGAGCTTCTCGAGGGCCTTTTATGGCCCTTCCAGAGGTCGTTATGGGGTCCCACCAGGCTCAGGGGCCTCGGGACCTTCTCAAAGAGCTTCTCGAGGGCCTTTTATGGCCCTTCCAGAGGTCGTTATGGGGTCCCACCAGGCTCAGGGGCCTCGGGACCTTCTCAAAGTGCTTCTAAAGGGCCTTTTATGGACCTTCCGGAGGTCATTATGGGGTCCCACCAGGCTCAGGGGCCTCGGGACCTTCTCAAAGTGCTTCTAAAGGGCCTTTTATGGCCCTTCCGGAGGTCGTTATGGGGTCCCACCAGGCTCAGGGGCCTCGGGACCTTCTCAAAGTGCTTCTAAAGGGCCTTTTATGGCCCTTCCAGAGGTCGTTATGGGGTCCCACCAGGCTCAGGGGCCTCGGGACCTTCTCAAAGTGCTTCTAAAGGGCCTTTTATGGACCTTCCGGAGGTCATTATGGGGTCCCACCAGGCTCAGGGGCCTCGGGACCTTCTCAAAGAGCTTCTAAAGGGGCTTTTATGGACCTTCCGGAGGTCGTTATGGGGTCCCACCAGGCTCAGGGGCCTCGGGACCTTCTCAAAGAGCTTCTAAAGGGGCTTTTATGGACCTTCCGGAGGTCGTTATGGGGTCCCACCAGGCTCAGGGGCCTCGGGACCTTCTCAAAGAGCTTCTAAAGGGCCTTTTATGGCCCTTCCGGAGGTCGTTATGGGGTCCCACCAGGCTCAGGGACCTCGGGACCTTCTCAAAGAGCTTCTAAAGGGCCCTTTATGGACCTTCCGGAGGTCGTTATGGGGTCCCACCAGGCTCAGGGACCTCGGGACCTTCTCAAAGAGCTTCTAAAGGGCGTTTTATGGCCCTTCCGGAGGTTGTTATGGGGTCCCACCAGGCTTAGGGACCTCGGGACCTTCTCAAAGAGCTTCTAAAGGGCCCTTTATGGCCCTTCCGGAGGTTGTTATGGGGTCCCACCAGGCTCAGGGACCTCGGGACCTTCTCAAAGAGCTTCTAAAGGGCGTTTTATGGCCCTTCCGGAGGTTGTTATGGGGTCCCACCAGGCTTAGGGACCTCGGGACCTTCTCAAAGAGCTTCTAAAGGGGCTTTTATGGCCCTTCCGGAGGTCGTTATGGGGTCCCACCAGGCTCAGGGGCCTCGGGACCTTCTCAAAGAGCTTCTCAAGGGCCCTTTATGGCCCTTCCGGAGGTCGTTATGGGGTCCCACCAGGCTCAGGGACCTCGGGACCTTCTCAAAGAGCTTCTAAAGGGGCTTTTATGGACCTTCCGGAGGTCATTATGGGGTCCCACCAGGCTCAGGGGCCTCGGGACCTTCTCAAAGTGCTTCTAAAGGACCTTTTATGGCCCTTCTGGAGGTCGTTATGGGGTCCCACCAGGCTCAGGGGCCTCGGGACCTTCTCAAAGTGCTTCTAAAGGACCTTTTATGGCCCTTCTGGAGGTCGTTATGGGGTCCCACCAGGCTCAGGGACCTCGGGACCTTCTCAAAGAGCTTCTCGAGGGCCCTTTATGGACCTTCCCGAGGTCTTTTCTCCAGCGGGAGGTGATCGGCGACGCCTCGGAGACGGCTCTGCTCAAGTTCGCGGAGGTGACGGTTGGATCGGTGGCCGAAGCTCGAAGAAGGTTCCCCAAGGTGGCCGAGCTGCCCTTCAACTCCACCAACAAGTTCCAGGTGGGTCCTAGGAGGAGCCTGGAGGTCTTAGAGGAACCTGGAGGTCCAGGAGGAACCTTGAGGATCAGGAGGAACCTTGAGATCCAGGAGGAACCTGGAGGTTCTTGGGGAACCTTGAGGTCCAGGAGGAACCTGGAGGTTCTTGAGGAACCTTGAGATCAAGGAGGAACCTGGAGGTTCTTGAGGAACCTTGAGGTCCAGGAGGAACCTGGAGGTTCTTGAGGAACCTGAAAGTCCAGGAGAAACCTCGAGGATGAGGAGGAGCCTGGAGGTTCTTGAGGAGCATGAGGAACCTTGAGGTTCTTGAGGAACCTTGAGATCCAGGAGGAACCTTGAGGATCTTGAGGAACCTTGAGGATCAGGAGGAACCTTGAGGATCTTGAGGAACCTTGAGATCCAGGAGGAACCTTGAGGATCTTGAGGAACCTTGAGATCCAGGAGGAACCTTGAGGATCAGGAGGAACCTTGAGGATCTTGAGGAACCTTGAGATCCAGGAGGAACCTTGAGGATCTTGAGGAACCTTGAGATCCTGGAGGAACCTTGAGGATCTTGAGGAACCTTGAGATCCAGGAGGAACCTTGAGGATCTTGAGGAACCTTGAGATCCTGGAGGAACCTTGAGGATCTTGAGGAACCTTGAGGTTCAGGAGGAACCTTGAGGATCAGGAGGAACCTTGAGGATCTTGAGGAACCTTGAGGATCTTGAGGAACCTTGAGATCCAGGAGGAACCTTGAGGATCTTGAGGAACCTTGAGATCCTGGAGGAACCTTGAGGTCCTGGAGGAATCTTGAGGGTATTGAGGAACCTTGAGGTTCAGGAGGAACCTTGAGGATCAGGAGGAACCTTGAGATCCAGGAGGAACCTTGAGGATCTTGAGGAACCTTGAGATCCAGGAGGAACCTTGAGGATCTTGAGGAACCTTGAGATCCTGGAGGAACCTTGAGGATCTTGAGGAACCTTGAGGATCTTGAGGAACCTTGAGGATCAGGAGGAACCTTGAGATCCAGGAGGAACCTTGAGGATCTTGAGGAACCTTGAGATCCTGGAGGAACCTTGAGGATCTTGAGGAACCTTGAGGATCTTGAGGAACCTTGAGGATCTTGAGGAACCTTGAGGTCCAGGAGGAACCTTGAGGATCTTGAGGAACCTTGAGATCCTGGAGGAACCTTGAGGATCTTGAGGAACCTTGAGGATCTTGAGGAACCTTGAGGATCTTGAGGAACCTTGAGGTCCAGGAGGAACCTTGAGGATCTTGAGGAACCTTGAGATCCTGGAGGAACCTTGAGGATCTTGAGGAACCTTGAGGATCTTGAGGAACCTTGAGATCCAGGAGGAACCTTGAGGATCTTGAGGAACCTTGAGGATCTTGAGGAACCTTGAGATCCAGGAGGAACCTTGAGGATCTTGAGGACCCTTGAGGTCCTGGAGGAACCTTGAGGATTCTGAGGAACCTTGAGATCGTGGAGGAACCTTGAGGATCTTGAGGAACCTTGAGGATCTTGAGGAACCTTGAGGTCCAGGAGGAACCTTGAGGATCTTGAGGAACCTTGAGATCCTGGAGGAACCTTGAGGATCTTGAGGAACCTTGAGGATGTTGAGGAACCTTGAGGTCCTGGAGGAACCTTGAGGATCTTGAGGAACCTTGAGATCCAGGAGGAACCTTGAGGATCTTGAGGAACCTTGAGGTCCTGGAGGAACCTTGAGGATCTTGAGGAACCTTGAGATCCAGGAGGAACCTTGAGGATCTTGAGGAACCTTGAGATCCAGGAGGAACCTTGAGGATCTTGAGGAACCTTGAGATCCAGGAGGAACCTTGAGATCCTGGAGGAACCTTGAGGATCTTGAGGAACCTTGAGGTCCTGGAGGAACCTTGAGGATCTTGAGGAACCTTGAGATCCAGGAGGAACCTTGAGGATCTTGAGGAACCTTGAGGATCTTGAGGAACCTTGAGATCCAGGAGGAACCTTGAGGATCTTGAGGAACCTTGAGGATCTTGAGGAACCTTGAGGTCCAGGAGGAACTTGGAGGTTCTTGAGGAACCTTGAGGTCCTGGAGGAACCTTGAGGATCTTGAGGAACCTTGAGATCCAGGAGGAACCTTGAGGATCTTGAGGAACCTTGAGGTCCTGGAGGAACCTTGAGGATCTTGAGGAACCTTGAGATCCAGGAGGAACTTTGAGGATCTTGAGGACCCTTGAATTCCTGGAGGAACCTTGAGGATCTTGAGGAACCTTGAGATCGTGGAGGAACCTTGAGGATCTTGAGGAACCTTGAGGATCTTGAGGAACCTTGAGGTCCAGGAGGAACCTTGAGGATCTAGAGGAACCTTGAGGATCTTGAGGAACCTTGAGATCCTGGAGGAACCTTGAGGATCTAGAGGAACCTTGAGGATCTTGAGGAACCTTGAGATCCTGGAGGAACCTTGAGGATCTTGAGGAACCTTGAGGATGTTGAGGAACCTTGAGGTCCTGGAGGAACCTTGAGGATCTTGAGGAACCTTGAGATCCAGGAGGAACCTTGAGGATCTTGAGGAACCTTGAGGTCCTGGAGGAACCTTGAGGATCTTGAGGAACCTTGAGATCGTGGAGGAACCTTGAGGATCTTGAGGAACCTTGAGGATCTTGAGGAACCTTGAGGTCCAGGAGGAACCTTGAGGATCTAGAGGAACCTTGAGGATCTTGAGGAACCTTGAGATCCTGGAGGAACCTTGAGGATCTAGAGGAACCTTGAGGATCTTGAGGAACCTTGAGATCCTGGAGGAACCTTGAGGATCTTGAGGAACCTTGAGGATGTTGAGGAACCTTGAGGTCCTGGAGGAACCTTGAGGATCTAGAGGAACCTTGAGGATCTTGAGGAACCTTGAGGTCCTGGAGGAACCTTGAGGATCTTGAGGAACCTTGAGATCCAGGAGGAACCTTGAGGATCTTGAGGAACCTTGAGGTCCTGGAGGAACCTTGAGGATCTTGAGGAACCTTGAGGATCTTGAGGAACCTTGAGGATCAGGAGGAACCTTGAGATCCAGGAGGAACCTTGAGGATTTTGAGGAACCTTGAGATCGTGGAGGAACCTTGAGGATCTTGAGGAACCTTGAGGATCTTGAGGAACCTTGAGGTCCTGGAGGAACCTTGAGGATCTTGAGGAACCTTGAGATCCAGGAGGAACCTTGAGGATCTTGAGGAACCTTGAGGTCCTGGAGGAACCTTGAGGATCTTGAGGAACCTTGAGATCCAGGAGGAACCTTGAGGATCTTGAGGACCCTTGAGGTCCTGGAGGAACCTTGAGGATCTTGAGGAACCTTGAGGTCCAGGAGGAACCTTGAGGATCTTGAGGAACCTTGAGATCCTGGAGGAACCTTGAGGATCTTGAGGAACCTTGAGGATCTTGAGGAACCTTGAGGATCAGGAGGAACCTTGAGATCCAGGAGGAACCTTGAGGATCTTGAGGAACCTTGAGATCCTGGAGGAACCTTGAGGATCTTGAGGAACCTTGAGGATGTTGAGGAACCTTGAGATCCTGGAGGAACCTTGAGATCCAGGAGGAACCTTGAGATCCAGGAGGAACCTTGAGGATCTTGAGGAACCTTGAGGTCCAGGAGGAACTTGGAGGTTCTTGAGGAACCTTGAGGTCCTGGAGGAACCTTGAGGATCTTGAGGAACCTTGAGATCCAGGAGGAACCTTGAGGATCTTGAGGACCCTTGAGGTCCTGGAGGAACCTTGAGGATCTTGAGGAACCTTGAGATCCAGGAGGAACCTTGAGGATCTTGAGGACCCTTGAGGTCCTGGAGGAACCTTGAGGATTTTGAGGAACCTTGAGATCGTGGAGGAACCTTGAGGATCTTGAGGAACCTTGAGGTTCAGGAGGAACTTGGAGGTTCTTGAGGAACCTTGAGGTCCAGGAGGAACCTTGAGGATCCTGAGGAACCTTGAGGTCCTGGAGGAACCTTGAGGATCTTGAGGAACCTTGAGGATCATGAGGAACCTTCTGGTTCTTGTGGTTCCTTGAGGTTCCTTGAGGTTCCTTGAGGTTCTGGAGGTTCCTTGAGGTTCTGGATGGAGCTGGAGCTGCAGGAGGAACCCGAAGGTCCTAAACTCCTGCGGGACCCTCCGATCTGGGTGTCTCTCTCCAGATCTCGGTCCACGAGGCGGGAGAACGTCAGCTCCTGGTGCTGAAAGGAGCCCCCGAGAAGGTCCTGGAGAGGTGCAGCAGCGTCCTCCTGAAGGGCCAGGAGATCCCCCTGGACACCCAGTGGCGCGAGGCCTTCGAGGGGGCCTACGCCGAGCTGGGGGGGCGAGGAGAGAGGGTCCTGGGTGAGGGACACGGGGGGACACCAGGGGGAGGGGGAGATGGAGGAGATGGAGGGACCCGAGGGGACGTGGGGATGGGGGGACACCAGGAGGAGATGGAGAAGGAGGAGATGGAGGGACCCGAGGGGACGTGGGGATGGGGGGACACCAGGAGGAGAAGGAGATGGAGGGACCTGAGGGGACGTGGGGATGGGGGGACACCAGGAGGAGATGGAGAAGGAGGAGATGGAGGGACCCGAGGGGACGTGGGGATGGGGGGGCACCAGGAGGAGATGGAGAAGGAGGAGATGGAGGGACCTGAGGGGACATGGGGATGAGGGGACACCAGCAGGAGATGGAGAAGGGGATGGAGACACCAGGAGGAGATGGAGAAGGAGGAGATGGAGGAGGAACCAGGGGACGTGGGGATGGGGGGGCACCAGGAGGAGATGGAGAAGGAGGAGATGGAGGGATCTGAGGGGAGGTGAGGATGGGGGGACACCAGGAGGAGGTGGAGAAGGAGCAGATGGAGGAGGAACCAGGGGACGTGGGGATGGGGGGACACCAGGAGGAGGGGGAGAAGGAGGAGAAGGAGGGATCTGAGGGGACGTGGGGATGGGGGGACACCAGGAGGAGATGGAGATGGAGGAGATGGAGGGATCTGAGGGGACGTGGGGATGGGGGGACACCAGGAGGAGATGGAGAAGGAGGAGAAGGAGGGATCTGAGGGGACGTGGGGATGGGGGGACACCAGGAGGAGATGGAGATGGAGGAGATGGAGGAGGAACCAGGGGAGGTGGGGATGGGGGGGACACCAGGAGAAGGAGGAGAAGGAGGAGATGGAGGAGGAACCAGGGGACGTGGGGATGGGGGGACACCAGGAGGAGGTGGAGAAGGAGGAGATGGAGGGACCTGAGGGGACATGGAGATGAGGGGACACCAGGAGGAGATGGAGAAGGGGATGGAGACACCAGGAGGAGATGGAGAAGGAGGAGATGGAGGAGGAACCAGGGGACGTGGGGATGGGGGGGCACCAGGAGGAGATGGAGAAGGAGGAGATGGAGGGATCTGAGGGGAGGTGAGGATGGGGGGACACCAGGAGGAGATGGAGATGGAGGAGATGGAGGAGGAACCAGGGGAGGTGGGGATGGGGGGGACACCAGGAGAAGGAGGAGAAGGAGGAGATGGAGGAGGAACCAGGGGACGTGGGGATGGGGGGACACCAGGAGGAGATGGAGAAGGAGGAGATGGAGGGACCTGAGGGGACATGGGGATGAGGGGACACCAGGAGGAGATGGAGAAGGGGATGGAGACACCAGGAGGAGATGGAGAAGGAGGAGATGGAGGGATCTGAGGGGAGGTGGGGATGGGGGGACACCAGGAGGAGGGGGAGAAGGAGGAGATGGAGGGACCTGAGGGGACGTGGGGATGAGGGGACACCAGGAGGAGATGGAGAAGGAGGAGATGGAGGGACCTGAGGGGAGGTGGGGATGGGGGGACACCAGGAGGAGGTGGAGAAGGAGGAGAAGGAGGGATCTGAGGGGACGTGGGGATGGGGGGACACCAGGAGGAGATGGAGAAGGAGGAGAAGGAGGGATCTGAGGGGACGTGGGGATGGGGGGACACCAGGAGGAGGTGGAGAAGGAGAAGGAGGGATCTGGGGGGAAGTGGGGATGGGGGGACACCAGGAGGAGGTGGAGAAGGAGGAGAAGGAGGGATCTGAGGGGATGGAGACACCAGGAGGAAGTGGAGAAGGAGGAGAAGGAGGGATCTGAGGGGACGTGGGGATGGGGGGACACCAGGAGGAGGGGGAGAAGGAGGAGAAGGAGGGACCTGAGGGGACGTGGGGATGGGGGGACACCAGGAGGAGGAGGAGAAGGAGGAGAAGGAGGGATCTGAGGGGAGGTGGGGATGGGGGGACACCAGGAGGAGATGGAGAAGGAGGAGATGGAGGGATCTGAGGGGACGTGGGGATGGGGGGACACCAGGAGGAGGTGGAGAAGGAGGAGAAGGAGGGATCTGAGGGGACGTGGGGATGGGGAGACACCAGGAGAAGGAGGAGAAGGAGGAGAAGGAGGGACCTGAGGGGACGTGGGGATGGGGGGACACCAGGAGGAGATGGAGAAGGAGGAGATGGAGGGACCTGAGGGGATGGAGACACCAGGAGGAGGTGGAGAAGGAGGAGAAGGAGGGATCTGAGGGGACGTGGGGATGGGGGGACACCAGGAGGAGGTGGAGAAGGAGGAGATGGAGGGATCTGAGGGGACGTGGGGATGGGGGGACACCAGGAGGAGGTGGAGAAGGAGGAGAAGGAGGGATCTGAGGGGATGGAGACACCAGGAGGAGGTGGAGAAGGAGGAGATGGAGGGACCTGAGGGGACATGGGGATGGGGGGACACCAGGAGGAGGGGGAGAAGGAGGAGAAGGAGGGATCTGAGGGGACGTGGGGATGAGGGGACACCAGGAGGAGGGGGAGATGGAGGAGATGGAGGGACCTGAGGGGACGTGGAGATGGGGGGACACCAGGAGGAGATGGAGAAGGAGGAGATGGAGGGATCTGAGGGGATGGAGACACCAGGAGGAGGTGGAGAAGGAGGAGAAGGAGGGATCTGAGGGGACGTGGGGATGGGGGGACACCAGGAGGAGATGGAGAAGGAGGAGATGGAGGGACCTGAGGGGATAGAGACACCAGGAGGAGGTGGAGAAGGAGGAGAAGGAGGGATCTGAGGGGAGGTGGGGATGGGGGGACACCAGGAGGAGGTGGAGAGGCGTCACCTCCAGGTTTCTCCTCCAGGTTTCTGCGCCCGGTGGCTTCCAGGAGGGACCGTGGCCAGCGGGCTGGACCCCGAGGTCCTCCCCGAGGTGGCCGTGGGGCTCTGCTTCGCCGGCCTCGTCTCCATGATCGACCCCCCGAGAGCCACCGTCCCCCAGGCCGTCGTCAAGTGCCGCACGGCCGGGATCCGGGTACGACCCCCGGGAGCTTCCGGAGATCCAGGAGATCCAGGAGATTCTGGAGATCCAGGAGATTCAGGAGCTTCAGGAGATCCAGGAGATTCAGGAGCTTCAGGAGATCCAGGAGATTCAGGAGATTCAGGAGATTCAGGAGCTTCAGGAGATCCAGGAGATTCTGGAGCTTCAGGAGCTTCAGGAGCTTCAAGAGATTCAGGAGCTTCAGGAGATTCAGGAGATTCTGGAGCTTCAGGAGATTCTGGAGCTTCAGGAGGTTCAGGAGATTCAGGAGATTCTGGAGGTTCAGGAGCTTCAGGAGCTTCAGGAGATTCAGGAGATTCAGGAGCTTCAGGAGCTTCAGGAGCTTCAGGAGCTTCAGGAGATTCAGGAGATTCAGGAGCTTCAGGAGCTTCAGGAGATTCTGGAGCTTCAGGAGATTCTGGAGCTTCAGGAGATTCAGGAGCTTCAGGAGATTCTGGAGATTCAGGAGCTTCAGGAGATTCTGGAGATTCAGGAACTTCAGGAGCTTCAGGAGATTCAGGAGATTCAGGAGATTCAGGAGCTTCAGGAGATTCAGGAGATTCAGGAGCTTCAGGAGCTTCAGGAGATTCAGGAGCTTCAGGAGCTTCAGGAGATTCAGGAGATTCAGGAGCTTCAGGAGATTCAGGAGATTCAGGAGCTTCAGGAGCTTCAGGAGATTCAGGAGATTCAGGAGATTCAGGAGCTTCAGGAGATTCAGGAGCTTCAGGAGATTCAGGAGATTCCGGAGATTCAGGAGATTCTGGAGATTCAGGAGCTTCAGGAGCTTCAGGAGATTCTGGAGATTCTGGAGCTTCAGGAGATTCTGGAGCTTCAGGAGCTTCAGGAGATTCAGGAGGTTCAGGAGATTCAGGAGCTTCAGGAGCTTCAGGAGCTTCAGGAGATCCAGGAGCTTCAGGAGATCCAGGAGATTCAGGAGCTTCAGGAGCTTCTGGAGCTTCAGGAGCTTCAGGAGCTTCAGGAGATTCAGGAGCTTCAGGAGATTCTGGAGATTCAGGAGCTTCAGGAGCTTCAGGAGATTCAGGAGATTCAGGAGATTCAGGAGCTTCAGGAGATTCAGGAGATTCTGGAGATTCAGGAGCTTCAGGAGCTTCAGGAGATTCTGGAGCTTCAGGAGCTTCAGGAGATTCAGGAGATTCTGGAGCTTCAGGAGATTCTGGAGCTTCAGGAGATTCAGGAGCTTCAGGAGCTTCAGGAGATTCAGGAGCTTCAGGAGCTTCAGGAGCTTCAGGAGCTTCAGGAGATTCAGGAGCTTCAGGAGATTCAGGAGATTCAGGAGCTTCAGGAGCTTCAGGAGATTCAGGAGATTCAGGAGATTCAGGAGCTTCAGGAGATTCAGGAGATTCTGGAGATTCAGGAGCTTCAGGAGCTTCAGGAGATTCAGGAGCTTCAGGAGATTCAGGAGCTTCAGGAGCTTCAGGAGATTCTGGAGCTTCAGGAGCTTCAGGAGATTCAGGAGATTCAGGAGATTCAGGAGCTTCAGGAGCTTCAGGAGATTCAGGAGCTTCAGGAGATTCAGGAGCTTCAGGAGCTTCAGGAGATTCTGGAGATTCAGGAGATTCAGGAGATTCAGGAGATTCAGGAGGTTCAGGAGCTTCAGGAGCTTCAGGAGATTCAGGAGATTCAGGAGCTTCTGGAGCTTCAGGAGCTTCAGGAGCTTCAGGAGCTTCAGGAGCTTCAGGAGATTCTGGAGCTTCAGGAGATTCAGGAGCTTCAGGAGATCCAGGAGCTTCAGGAGCTTCAGGAGATTCGGGAGATTCAGGAGATTCAGGAGCTTCAGGAGCTTCAGGAGCTTCAGGAGATTCAGGAGATCCAGGAGATTCTGGAGATTCAGGAGATTCAGGAGCTTCAGGAGCTTCAGGAGATTCAGGAGATTCTGGAGATTCAGGAGATTCAGGAGATTCAGGAGCTTCAGGAGATTCAGGAGATCCAGGAGCTTCAGGAGCTTCAGGAGCTTCAGGAGATTCAGGAGCTTCAGGAGATTCGGGAGATTCAGAAGCTTCTGGAGATTCAGGAGATTCAGGAGCTTCAGGAGATTCTGGAGATTCTGGAGATTCAGGAGCTTCAGGAGATTCTGGAGCTTCAGGAGATTCAGGAGATTCATGAGCTTCAGGAGCTTCAGGAGCTTCAGGAGCTTCAGGAGATTCAGGAGATTCGGGAGATTCAGGAGATTCAGGAGCTTCAGGAGATTCAGGAGCTTCAGGAGCTTCAGGAGATTCTGGAGCTTCAGGAGATTCTGGAGCTTCAGGAGATTCAGGAGCTTCAGGAGATTCGGGAGATTCAGGAGCTTCAGGAGCTTCAGGAGATTCGGGAGATTCAGGAGCTTCAGGAGATTCAGGAGATCCAGGAGCTTCAGGAGATTCAGGAGCTTCAGGAGATTCAGGAGCTTCAGGAGCTTCAGGAGCTTCAGGAGATTCAAGAGCTTCAGGAGATTCAGGAGAATCTGGAGCCTCAGGAGCTTCAGGAGCTTCAGGAGCTTCAGGAGATTCTGGAGCTTCAGGAGATTCTGGAGCTTCAGGAGATTCAGGAGATTCTGGAGCTTCAGGAGCTTCAGGAGCTTCAGGAGCTTCAGGAGATTCTGGAGCTTCAGGAGATTCAGGAGCTTCAGGAGCTTCAGGAGCTTCAGGAGCTTCAGGAGATTCAGGAGATTCTGGAGATTCAGGAACTTCAGGAGCTTCAGGAGCTTCAGGAGATTCAGGAGATTCTGGAGCTTCAGGAGCTTCAGGAGCTTCAGGAGCTTCAGGAGATTCAGGAGCTTCAGGAGATTCAGGAGCTTCAGGAGCTTCAGGAGATTCAGGAGCTTCAGGAGATTCAGGAGATTCAGGAGCTTCAGGAGCTTCAGGAGCTTCAGGAGATTCAGGAGCTTCAGGAGATTCAGGAGCTTCAGGAGCTTCAGGAGATTCAGGAGCTTCAGGAGATTCAGGAGATTCAGGAGCTTCAGGAGCTTCAGGAGATTCAGGAGATTCAGGAGCTTCAGGAGCTTCAGGAGCTTCAGGAGATTCTGGAGCTTCAGGAGCTTCAGGAGATTCAGGAGATTCAGGAGATTCAGGAGCTTCAGGAGCTTCAGGAGATTCAGGAGCTTCAGGAGATTCTGGAGCTTCAGGAGCTTCAGGAGCTTCAGGAGATTCAGGAGATTCAGGAGCTTCAGGAGCTTCAGGAGATTCTGGAGCTTCAGGAGCTTCAGGAGATTCAGGAGATTCAGGAGATTCAGGAGATTCTGGAGCTTCAGGAGCTTCAGGAGCTTCAGGAGATTCTGGAGCTTCAGGAGATTCAGGAGCTTCAGGAGATCCAGGAGCTTCAGGAGCTTCAGGAGATTCGGGAGATTCAGGAGCTTCAGGAGATTCAGGAGATCCAGGAGCTTCAGGAGATTCAGGAGATCCAGGAGCTTCAGGAGATTCAGGAGATTCTGGAGATTCAGGAGATTCAGGAGATTCAGGAGCTTCAGGAGATTCAGGAGATCCAGGAGCTTCAGGAGCTTCAGGAGCTTCAGGAGATTCAGGAGCTTCAGGAGATTCGGGAGATTCAGGAGCTTCAGGAGCTTCAGGAGCTTCAGGAGCTTCAGGAGATTCTGGAGCTTCAGGAGATTCTGGAGCTTCAGGAGATTCAGGAGCTTCAGGAGATTCGGGAGATTCAGGAGCTTCAGGAGATTCAGGAGATCCAGGAGCTTCAGGAGATTCAGGAGCTTCAGGAGATTCAGGAGCTTCAGGAGCTTCAGGAGATTCAGGAGCTTCAGGAGATTCAGGAGATTCTGGAGCTTCAGGAGCTTCAGGAGCTTCAGGAGCTTCAGGAGATTCTGGAGCTTCAGGAGATTCTGGAGCTTCAGGAGATTCAGGAGATTCTGGAGCTTCAGGAGCTTCAACAGCTTCAGGAGCTTCAGGAGATTCTGGAGCTTCAGGAGATTCAGGAGCTTCAGGAGCTTCAGGAGCTTCAGGAGCTTCAGGAGATTCTGGAGATTCTGGAGATTCAGGAGCTTCAGGAGATTCTGGAGCTTCAGGAGATTCAGGAGATTCAGGAGCTTCAGGAGATTCAGGAGCTTCAGGAGCTTCAGGAGATTCTGGAGCTTCAGGAGATTCTGGAGCTTCAGGAGATTCAGGAGCTTCAGGAGATTCGGGAGATTCAGGAGCTTCAGGAGCTTCAGGAGATTCGGGAGATTCAGGAGCTTCAGGAGATTCAGGAGATCCAGGAGCTTCAGGAGATTCAGGAGCTTCAGGAGATTGAGGAGCTTCAGGAGCTTCAGGAGCTTCAGGAGATTCAAGAGCTTCAGGAGATTCAGGAGAATCTGGAGCCTCAGGAGCTTCAGGAGCTTCAGGAGCTTCAGGAGATTCTGGAGCTTCAGGAGATTCTGGAGCTTCAGGAGATTCAGGAGATTCTGGAGCTTCAGGAGCTTCAGGAGCTTCAGGAGCTTCAGGAGATTCTGGAGCTTCAGGAGATTCAGGAGCTTCAGGAGCTTCAGGAGCTTCAGGAGATTCAGGAGATTCTGGAGATTCAGGAGATTCAGGAGCTTCAGGAGCTTCAGGAGATTCTGGAGATTCAGGAGCTTCAGGAGCTTCAGGAGCTTCAGGAGATTCAGGAGCTTCAGGAGATTCAGGAGCTTCAGGAGATTCAGGAGATTCAGGAGCTTCAGGAGCTTCAGGAGATTCAGGAGATTCAGGAGATTCAGGAGCTTCAGGAGATTCAGGAGATTCTGGAGATTCAGGAGCTTCAGGAGCTTCAGGAGATTCTGGAGCTTCAGGAGCTTCAGGAGATTCAGGAGATTCAGGATATTCAGGAGCTTCAGGAGCTTCAGGAGATTCAGGAGCTTCAGGAGATTCTGGAGCTTCAGGAGCTTCAGGAGCTTCAGGAGATTCAGGAGCTTCAGGAGATTCTGGAGCTTCAGGAGCTTCAGGAGCTTCAGGAGATTCTGGAGATTCAGGAGCTTCAGGAGATTCAGGAGCTTCAGGAGATTCAGGAGCTTCAGGAGCTTCAGGAGATTCTGGAGCTTCAGGAGCTTCTGGAGATTCAGGAGATTCAGGAGGTTCAGGAGCTTCAGGAGCTTCAGGAGATTCAGGAGATTCAGGAGATTCAGGAGATTCTGGAGCTTCAGGAGCTTCAGGAGCTTCAGGAGATCCAGGAGCTTCAGGAGCTTCAGGAGATTCAGGAGATTCAGGAGCTTCAGGAGATTCAGGAGATCCAGGAGCTTCAGGAGCTTCAGGAGATTCGGGAGATTCTGGAGCTTCAGGAGATTCAGGAGCTTCAGGAGATCCAGGAGCTTCAGGAGATTCGGGAGATTCAGGAGCTTCAGGAGATTCAGGAGATCCAGGAGCTTCAGGAGATTCAGGAGATTCTGGAGATTCAGGAGATTCAGGAGATTCAGGAGCTTCAGGAGATTCAGGAGATCCAGGAGCTTCAGGAGCTTCAGGAGCTTCAGGAGATTCAGGAGCTTCAGGAGATTCGGGAGATTCAGGAGCTTCTGGAGATTCAGGAGATTCAGGAGCTTCAGGAGATTCTGGAGATTCTGGAGATTCAGGAGCTTCAGGAGATTCTGGAGCTTCAGGAGATTCAGGAGATTCAGGAGCTTCAGGAGCTTCAGGAGCTTCAGGAGCTTCAGGAGCTTCAGGAGATTCTGGAGCTTCAGGAGATTCTGGAGCTTCAGGAGCTTCAGGAGCTTCAGGAGCTTCAGGAGATTCAGGAGATTCTGGAGATTCAGGAGCTTCAGGAGCTTCAGGAGCTTCAGGAGATTCAGGAGCTTCAGGAGATTCAGGAGATTCTGGAGCTTCAGGAGCTTCAGGAGCTTCAGGAGCTTCAGGAGATTCTGGAGCTTCAGGAGATTCTGGAGCTTCAGGAGATTCAGGAGATTCTGGAGCTTCAGGAGCTTCAGGAGCTTCAGGAGCTTCAGGAGATTCTGGAGCTTCAGGAGATTCAGGAGCTTCAGGAGCTTCAGGAGCTTCAGGAGCTTCAGGAGATTCAGGAGATTCTGGAGATTCAGGAACTTCAGGAGCTTCAGGAGCTTCAGGAGATTCAGGAGATTCTGGAGATTCAGGAGCTTCAGGAGCTTCAGGAGCTTCAGGAGCTTCAGGAGATTCAGGAGCTTCAGGAGATTCAGGAGATTCAGGAGCTTCAGGAGCTTCAGGAGCTTCAGGAGCTTCAGGAGCTTCAGGAGATTCAGGAGATTCAGGAGCTTCAGGAGATTCAGGAGCTACAGGAGCTTCAGGAGATTCAGGAGATTCAGGAGCTTCAGGAAATTCAGGAGCTTCAGGAGCTTCCGGAGATTCTGGAGCTTCAGGAGCTTCAGGAGATTCAGGAGATTCAGGAGCTTCAGGAGCTTCAGGAGCTTCAGGAGCTTCAGGAGATTCTGGAGCTTCAGGAGCTTCAGGAGCTTCAGGAGATTCTGGAGATTCAGGAGCTTCAGGAGCTACAGGAGCTTCAGGAGCTTCAGGAGTTTCAGGAGCTTCAGGAGCTTCAGGAGATTCTGGAGCTTCAGGAGCCTCAGGATCTTCAGGAGCTTCAGGAGCTTCAGGAGCTTCAGGAGCTTCAGGAGATTCTGGAGCTTCAGGAGATTCTGGAGCTTCAGGAGCTTCAGGAGATTCAGGAGCTTCAGGAGCTTCAGGAGCTTCAGGAGCTTCAGGAGCTTCAGGAGATTCTGGAGCTTCAGGAGATTCTGGAGATTCAGGAGATTCAGGAGATTCTGGAGCTTCAGGAGCTTCAGGAGATTCAGGAGATTCTGGAGATTCTGGAGCTTCAGGAGATTCAGGAGCTTCAGGAGCTTCAGGAGCTTCAGGAGATTCTGGAGCTTCAGGAGCTTCAGGAGCTTCAGGAGATTCTGGAGCTTCAGGAGCTTCAGGAGCTTCAGGAGCTTCAGGAGATTCTGGAGCTTCAGGAGATTCAGGAGCTTCAGGAGATTCAGGAGCTTCAGGAACTTCAGGACCTGGTGGGACGTCGAGATGGGTTCCCACCACCCCCAACCTCCTCCTCCTTCTCGCCCAGGTGATCATGGTGACCGGGGACCATCCCATCACGGCCAAGGCCATCGCGGCCGCCGTCGGAATCATCTCCGAGGGCAGCGAGACCCCCGACGAGGTGGCCGCGCGGCTCCGCGTCCCCCTGGAGCAGGTGGACCCCAGGTAGGACCCCGAGGTTCTAGGAGGTCCCCGAGGTTCTAGGAGGCTCCAAGCTTCTAGGAGGCTCCGAGGTTCTAGGAGGCTCCAAGGTCCTAGAAGGATCCGAGGTCCTAGGAGGCTCCAAGGTTCTAGAAGGATCCAAGGTTCTAGGAGGCTCCAAGGTCCTAGGAGGCTCCGAGGTCCTAGAAGGATCCAAGCTTCCAGGAGGCTCCAAGGTCCTAGGAGGCTCCAAGGTCCTAGGAGGCTCCAAGGTTCTAGAAGGATCCAAGGTTCTAGGAGGCTCCAAGGTCCTAGGAGGCTCCAAGGTCCTAGGAGGCTCCAACGTCCTAGAAGGATCCAAGGTTCTAGGAGGCTCCAAGGTCCTAGGAGGCTCCAAGGTCCTAGGAGGCTCCAACGTCCTAGAAGGATCCAAGGTTCTAGGAGGCTCCAAGGTTCTAGGAGGCTCCAAGGTCCTAGGAGGCTCCAACGTCCTAGAAGGATCCAAGGTTCTAGGAGGCTCCAAGGTCCTAGGAGGCTCCAAGGTCCTAGGAGGCTCCAACGTCCTAGAAGGATCCAAGGTTCTAGGAGGCTCCAAGGTCCTAGAAGGATCCGAGGTTCTAGGAGGATCCAAGGTTCTAGGAGGTTCCAAGGTCCTAGGAGGCTCCAAGGTTCTAGGAGGCTCCAAGGTTCTAGGAGGCTCCAAGATTCTAGAAGGATCCAAGGTTCTAGGAGACTCCAAGGTCCTAGGAGGCTCCAAGGTCCTAGAAGGATCCAAGCTTCTAGGAGGCTCCAAGGTTCTAGGAGGCTCCAAGGTTCTAGGAGGCTCCAAGGTCCTAGGAGGTCCCCAAAGTTCTAGGAGGTCCCCAAGCTTCTAGAAGGATCCAAGGTTCTAGGAGGCTCCAAGGTCCTAGGAGGTCCCCAAAGTTCTAGGAGGTCCCCAAGCTTCTAGAAGGATCCAAGCTTCTAGGAGGCTCCAAGGTCCTAGGAGGCTCCAACGTCCTAGAAGGATCCAAGGTTCTAGGAGGCTCCAAGGTCCTAGGAGGCTCCAAGGTTCTAGGAGGCTCCAAGATTCTAGAAGGATCCAAGGTTCTAGGAGACTCCAAGGTCCTAGGAGGCTCCAAGGTCCTAGAAGGATCCAAGCTTCTAGGAGGCTCCAAGGTTCTAGGAGGCTCCAAGGTTCTAGGAGGCTCCAAGGTCCTAGGAGGTCCCCAAAGTTCTAGGAGGTCCCCAAGCTTCTAGAAGGATCCAAGGTTCTAGGAGGCTCCAAGGTCCTAGGTGGTCCCCAAAGTTCTAGGAGGTCCCCAAGCTTCTAGAAGGATCCAAGCTTCTAGGAGGCTCCAAGGTCCTAGGAGGCTCCAAGCTTCTAGGAGGCTCCAAGCTTCTAGGAGGATCCAAGGTCCTAGGAGGCTCCAAGGTCCTAGGAGGCTCCAAGGTCCTAGGAGGTCCCCAAGCTTCTAGAAGGCTCCAAGCTTCTAGGAGGCTCCAAGGTCCTAGAAGGATCCAAGGTTCTAGAAGGATCCAAGGTTCTAGGAGGCTCCAAGGTCCTAGGAGGCTCCAAGATTCTAGGAGGCTCCAAGGTTCTAGAATGATCCAAGGTTCTAGGAGGCTCCAAGGTCCTAGGAGGCTCCAAGATTCTAGGAGGCTCCAAGGTTCTAGAATGATCCAAGGTTCTAGGAGGCTCCAAGGTCCTAGGAGGCTCCAAGATTCTAGGAGGCTCCAAGGTTCTAGGAGGTCCCCAAAGTTCTAGGAGGTCCCCAAGCTTCTAGGAGGCTCCAAGATTCTAGGAGGCTCCAAGGTTCTAGAATGATCCAAGCTTCTAGGAGGCTCCAAGGTCCTAGGAGTCTCCAAGGTCCTAGAAGGATCCAAGCTTCCAGGAGGCTCCAAGGTCCTAGGAGGCTCCAAAGTTCTAGGAGGTCCCCAAGCTTCTAGAAGGATCCAAGCTTCTAGGAGGCTCCAAGCTTCTAGGAGACTCCAAGGTCCTAGGAGGCTCCAAGCTTCTAGAAGGATCCAAGCTTCTCGGAGACTCCAAGGTCCTAGGAGGCTCCAAGCTTCTAGGAGGTCCCCAAGCTTCTAGGAGGACCCCAGGGTGTCCATGGTGGTTCTAGAAGGTTCCAGACCCCCACCCCCCCCACCCCTGTGTCTTCTCCTTCCAGACAGGCCCGAGCCCGCGTGGTGACGGGGTCGGAGCTGGCGTCCCTCACTCCGGAAGCTCTGGAAGGTCTTCTCCGAGCCCACCCGGAGATGGTCTTCGCCAGGACCTCCCCCCAGCAGAAGTTGGTGATCGTGGAGAGCTGCCAGCGCCTGGTGGGTCCCTCGGGGAGGTCTTGAGGGGCCTCGTGGAGATGTGGAGGTTCCTCATGGAGATATTGAGGGGCCTCATGGGGATTTTGAGGGTCCTCATGGAGATATTGAGGGTCCTCATGGGGATATTGAGGGTCCTCATGGAGATATTGAGGGTCCTCATGGGGATATTGAGGGTCCTCATGGAGATATTGAGGTTCCTCATGAAGATATTGAGGTTCATCTTGGAGATATTGAGGTTCCTCATGGAGATATTGAGGTTCCTTGAGGATCTTGAAGTCCTTGATGGAGCTTTTGAGGTTCCGATGGAGATTTTGAGGTTCCTACGCAGCCTTGGAAGTTCCTCATGTAGATTTTGAGCTTCTTCATGAAGATATTGAGGTTCCTCATGGAGATTTTGAGGTTCCTCGTGAAGATATTTAGGTTCCATGAAGATATTGAGGTTCCACAAGGAGATATTGAGGTTCCATGAGGATCTTGAAGTCATTGATGGAGCTTTTGAGGTTCCTGATGGAGCCTTGGAGGTTCCTCATGAAGATATTGAGGTTCCTCAGGAAGATATTTAGGTTCCTCATGGAGATATTGAGGTTCCTTATGGAGATATTGAGGTTCCATGAAGATATTGAGGTTCCTCATGGAGATCTTGAGGTTCCACATGGAGATATTCACGTTCCTCACGGAGATATTGAGGTTCCATGAGGATCTTGAAGTCCTTGATGGAGCTTTTGAGGTTCCTCATGGAGCTTTTGAGGTTCCAATGGAGCTTTTGAGGTTCCTCATGGAGCTTTTGAGGTTCCGATGGAGCTTTTGAGGTTCCTGATGGAGCTTTTGAGGTTCCTGATGGAGCTTTTGAGGTTCCTCATGGAACTTCTGAGGTTCCGATGGAGCTTTTGAGGTTCCTCATGGAGCTTTTGAGGTTCCTCATGGAGCTTCTGAGGTTCCTGATGGAGCTTTTGAGGTTCTCATGGAACTTTTGAGGTTCTGATGTAGCTTCTGAGGTTCCTGATGGAGCTTTTGAGGTTCTCATGGAACTTTTGAGGTTCTGATGTAGCTTTTGAGGTTCCTCATGGAGCTTTTGAGGTTCCTCATGGAGCTTTTGAGGTTCCAATGGAGCTTTTGAGGTTCCTCATGGAGCTTTTGAGGTTCCCGATGGAGCTTTTGAGGTTCCAATGGAGCTTTTGAGGTTCCGATGGAGTTTTTGAGGTTCCCGATGGAGCTTTTGAGGTTCTGATGGAGCTTTTGAGGTTCTCATGGAGCTTTTGAGGTTCCTGATGGAGCTTTTGAGGTTCCTGATGGAGCTTTTGAGGTTCCTCATGGAACTTCTGAGGTTCCGATGGAGCTTTTGAGGTTCCTCATGGAGCTTTTGAGGTTCCTCATGGAGCTTCTGAGGTTCCGATGGAGCTTTTGAGGTTCCTGATGGAACCTTTGAGGTTCTGATGGAGCTTTTGAGGTTCCCGATGGAGCTTTTGAGGTTCCCGACGGAGCTCTTGAGGTTCCTACTCGGCCTTGGAGGTTCCTCACGGCTCTTCTCCTGCTCCTCAGGGCTCCATCGTGGCGGTGACGGGCGACGGGGTCAACGACTCCCCGGCCTTGAAGAAAGCCGACATCGGGGTGGCCATGGGCATCGCCGGCTCCGACGCCGCCAAGAACGCGGCCGACATGATCCTCCTGGACGACAACTTCGCCTCCATCGTCACCGGCGTCGAGCAAGGTGGGAGGAGGAGACGAAGGGAGAGGAGAGGCCCCAAGGTCCGAGGAGGTCCTCAACCTCCTAGGAGGATCCCGAGCTTCTAGGAGGATCCCGAGGTTCTAGGAGGCTCCAAGGTTCTAGGAGGCTCCGAGGTTCTAGGACGATCCAAGGTTCTAGGAGGCTCCAAGGTCCTAGGAGGCTCCATGTTTCTAGGAGGTTCCGAGGTTCTAGGAGGCTCCAAGGTTCTAGGAAGCTCCAAGGTCCTAGGAGGCTCCGAGGTCCAAGAAGGCTCCATGTTTCTAGGAGGTTCCGAGGTTCTAGGAGGCTCCAAGGTTCGAGGAGGCTCCAAGGTCCTAGGAGGCTCTGAGGTTCTAGGAGGATTCAAGGTCCTAGGAGGCTCCAGGCTTCGAGGAGGCTCCAAGGTTCTAGGAGGCTCCGAGGTTCTAGGAGGATCCAAGGTTCTAGGAGGCTCCAAGGTTCTAGGAGGCTCCAAGGTTCGAGGAGGCTCCAAGGTCCTAGGAGGCTCTGAGGTTCTAGGAGGATTCAAGGTCCTAGGAGGCTCCAGGCTTCGAGGAGGCTCCAAGGTTCTAGGAGGCTCCGAGGTTCTAGGAGGATCCAAGGTTCTAGGAGGCTCCAAGGTTCTAGGAGGCTCCAAGGTTCGAGGAGGCTCCAAGGTTCTAGGAGGCTCCGAGGTTCTAGGAGGATTCAAGGTTCTAGGAGGCTCCAAGATTCTAGGAGGCTCCAAGGTCCTAGGAGGCTCCAAGGTCCTAGGAGGCTCCAAGGTCCTAGGAGGCTCCAAGGTCCTAGGAGGCTCTGAGGTTCTAGGAGGATTCAAGGTCCTAGGAGGCTCCAGGCTTCGAGGAGGCTCCAAGGTTCTAGGAGGCTCCGAGGTTCTAGGAGGATCCAAGGTTCTAGGAGGCTCCAAGGTTCTAGGAGGCTCCAAGGTTCGAGGAGGCTCCAAGGTTCTAGGAGGCTCCGAGGTTCTAGGAGGATTCAAGGTTCTAGGAGGCTCCAAGATTCTAGGAGGCTCCAAGGTCCTAGGAGGCTCCAAGGTCCTAGGAGGCTCCAAGGTCCTAGGAGGCTCCGAGGTTCTAGGAGGCTCCAAGGTCCTAGGAGGTCCCCAAAGTTCTAGGAGGTTCCCAAGGTTCTAGAAGGTCTCCAAGCTTCTAGGAGGCTCCAAGGTTCTAGGAGGCTCCAAGGTTCTAGGAGGCTCCAAGGTTCGAGGAGGCTCCGAGGTTCTAGGAGGCTCCAAGGTCCTAGGAGGCTCCAAGGTCCTAGGAGGCTCCAAGATCCTAGGAGGCTCCAAGGTTCTATGAGGCTCCAAGGTTCTAGGAGGCTCCAATGTCCTAGAAGCATCCAAGGTCCTAGGAGGTTCCAAGGTCCTAGGAGGTCCCCAAGGTTCTAGGAGGTCCCTAAGCTTCTAGAAGGATCCAAGCTTCTAGGAGGCTCCAAGGTCCTAGAATGATCCAAGGTCCTAGGAGGCTCCAAGGTCCTAGGAGATCCCCAAGGTTCTAGGAGGCTCCAAGGCTCTAGGAGGGTCCAAGGTCCTAGAAGGTCTCCAAGGTCCTAGGAGGCTCCAAGGTTCTAAGAGGATCTAAGGCCCTAGAAGGTCTCCAAGGTCCTAGAAGGTCTCCAAGGTCCTAGAAGGTCTCCAGCGTCCTAGGAGGCTCCAAGGTTCTAAGAGGATCTAAGGTCCTAGAAGGTCTCCAAGGTCCTAGAAGGACTCCAAGGTCCTAGAAGGTCTCCAAGGTCCTAGGAGGCTCCAAGGTTCTAAGAGGATCTAAGGCCCTAGAAGGTCTCCAAGGTCCTAGAAGGTCTCCAAGGTCCTAGAAGGTCTCCAAGGTCCTAGGAGGCTCCAAGGTTCTAAGAGGATCTAAGGTCCTAGAAGGTCTCCAAGGTCCTAGAAGGTCTCCAAGGTCCTAGGAGGCTCCAAGGTTCTAAGAGGATCCAAGGTCCTAGAAGGTCTCCAAGGTCCTAGGAGGCTCCAAGGTTCTAAGAGGATCTAAGGCCCTAGAAGGTCTCCAAGGTCCTAGAAGGTCTCCAAAGTCCTAGAAGGTCTCCAAGGTCCTAGGAGGCTCCAAGGTTCTAAGAGGATCTAAGGCCCTAGAAGGTCTCCAAGGTCCTAGAAGGTCTCCAAAGTCCTAGAAGGTCTCCAAGGTCCTAGGAGGCTCCAAGGTTCTAAGAGGATCTAAGGCCCTAGAAGGTCTCCAAGGTCCTAGAAGGTCTCCAAGGTCCTAGGAGGCCCCCAAGGTCCTAGCAGGTCCTCCCCCTCGCCCCCTGCAGGTCGCTTGATCTTCGATAACCTCAAGAAGTCCATCGCGTACACCTTGACCAAGAACATCCCCGAGCTGACCCCCTACCTGATCTACATCACGGCCAGCGTCCCCCTGCCCCTCGGCTGCATCACCATCCTCTTCATCGAGCTCTGCACCGACATCGTGAGTCCTTCTCCTCCTCCAGCAGCTCCGCAGGGTCCCGCGGGGAGCTCCCGAGGGGCTTCCCGGAGATACTGAAGCTCTTCCCGGAGGTATTGAGGGTCCTCATGGAGATGTTGAAGCTCTTCGTGGAGATATTGAAGCTCTTCATGGAGGTATTGAGGGTCCTCATGGAGATGTTGAGGTTCCTCATGGAGATATTGAGGGTCCTCATGGAGATGTTGAGGGTCCTCATGGAGATGTTGAGGTTCCTCATGGAGATATTGAGGGTCCTCATGGAGATGTTGAAGCTCTTCGTGGAGATATTGAAGCTCTTCATGGAGGTATTGAGGGTCCTCATGGAGATGTTGAGGGTCCTCATGGAGATATTGAGGGTCCTCATGGAGACCTTGAGGTTCCTCATGGAGATACTGAGGTTCCTCATGGAGATTTTGAGGGTCCTCATGGAGATGTTGAAGCTCTTCATGGAGATATTGAAGCTCTTCACGGAGGTATTGAGGGTCCTCATGGAGATATTGAGGGTCCTCATGGAGATGTTGAGGGCCCTCATGGAGATGTTGAGGGTCCTCATGTAGATGTTGAGGTTCCTCATGGAGATGTTGAGGTTCCTCATGGAGATTTTGAGGGTCCTCATGGAGATGTTGAGGGTCCTCATGGAGATGTTGAGGGTCCTCATGGAGATATTGAGGGTCCTCATGGAGATGTTGAGGGTCCTCATGGAGATATTGAGGTTCCTCATGGAGATATTGAGGTTCTTCATGGAGATATTGAGGGTCCTCATGGAGATGTTGAGGGTCCTCATGGAGATATTGAGGTTCCTCATGGAGATGTTGAGGTTCCTCATGGAGATTTTGAGGGTCCTCATGGAGATATTGAGGGTCCTCATGGAGATGTTGAAGCTCTTCATGGAGATATTGAAGCTCTTCACGGAGGTATTGAGGGTCCTCATGGAGATATTGAGGGTCCTCATGGAGATGTTGAGGGTCCTCATGGAGATATTGAGGGTCCTCGTGGAGATCTTGAGGTTCCTCATGGAGATGTTGAGGTTCCTCATGGAGATATTGAGGTTCCTCATGGAGATGTTGAGGTTCCTCATGGAGATGTTGAGGGTCCTCATGGAGATGTTGAGGGTCCTCATGGAGATGTTGAGGTTCCTCATGGAGATCTTGAGGTTCCTCATGGAGATGTTGAGGTTCCTCATGGAGATGTTGAGGTTCCTCATGGAGATATTGAGGTTCCTCATGGAGATGTTGAGGTTCCTCATGGAGATATTGAGGGTCCTCATGGAGATGTTGAGGTTCCTCATGGAGATTTTGAGGGTCCTCATGGAGATATTGAGGGTCCTCATGGAGATGTTGAGGTTCCTCATGGAGATTTTGAGGGTCCTCATGGAGACCTTGAGGTTCCTCATGGAGATATTGAGGTTCCTCATGGAGATATTGAGGTTCCTCATGGAGATATTGAGGGTCCTCATGGAGATGTTGAGGGTCCTCATGGAGATGTTGAGGTTCCTCATGGAGATTTTGAGGGTCCTCATGGAGATGTTGAGGGTCCTCATGGAGATGTTGAGGTTCCTCATGGAGATATTGAGGTTCCTCATGGAGACCTTGAGGTTCCTCATGGAGATACTGAGGTTCCTCATGGAGATGTTGAGGTTCCTCATGGAGATTTTGAGGGTCCTCATGGAGATATTGAGGGTCCTCATGGAGATGTTGAAGCTCTTCATGGAGATATTGAAGCTCTTCACGGAGGTATTGAGGTTCCTCATGGAGATTTTGAGGGTCCTCATGGAGATGTTGAGGTTCCTCATGGAGATATTGAGGGTCCTCATGGAGATGTTGAGGTTCCTCATAGAGATATTGAGGGTCCTCATGGAGATGTTGAGGTTCCTCATGGAGATATTGAGGGTCCTCGTGGAGATATTGAGGTTCCTCATGGAGATTTTGAGGTTCCTCGTGGAGATATTGAGGTTCCTCATGGAGATATTGAGGCTCCTCGTGGAGATTTTGAGGTTCCTCATGGAGATTTTGAGGGTCCTAATGAAGATATTGAGGTTCTTCATGGAGAACTTGAGGTTCCTCATGGAGATTTTGAGGGTCCTCATGGAGATATTGAGATTCTTCATGGAGATACAGAGGTTCTGTGAAGATATAGAGGTTCCTCATGGAGATATTGAGGTTCCTCATGGAGATATTGGGGTTCCTCGTGGAGATTTTGAGGTTCCTCATGTAGATTTTGAGGGTCCTCATGGAGATATTGAGGTTCTGTGAAGATATAGAGGTTCCTCATGGAGACCTTGAGGTTCTTCATGGAGATACTGAGGTTCCTCATGGAGATACAGAGGGTCCTCGTGGAGATTTGGAGGGTCCTCGTGGAGATTTGGAGGGTCCTCATGAAGATATTGAGGTTCCTCATGGAGATCTTGTGGTTTCCCATGAAGATATTGAGGTCCCTCATGGAGACTTTGAGGGTCCTCATGAAGATATTGAGGGTCCTCGTAGAGATATTGAGGTTCTTCAAGGAGATGGTGAGGTTCCTCATGGAGATATCGAGGGTCCTCATGGCGATTTTGAGGTTCCTCATCGAGATACGGAGGTTCCTCATGGAGATTTTGAGGGTCCTCTTGGAGATTTTGAGGGTCCTCGTGGAGATTTTGAGGTTCCTCATCGAGATACTGAAGGTCCTCGTGGAGATATTGAAGCTTTTCATGGAGATGTGGAGGGTCCTCATAGAGATATTGAGGTTCTTCAAGGAGACTATGAGGTTCCTCATGGAGATCTTGAGGTTCCTCATGAAGATATTCAGGTTCCTCATGGAGATTTTGAGGGTCCTCATGGAGATATTGAGGTTCTGATAAGATATAGAGGTTCCTCATGGAGACCTTGAGGTTCTTCATGGAGATACTGAGGTTCCTCATGGAGATTTTGAGGTTCCTCATGAAAATATTGAGGTTCCTCATGGAGATCTTGTGGTTCCTCATGAAGATATTCAGGTTCCTCATGTAGATTTTGAGGGTCCTCATGAAGATATTGGGGTTCCTCATGGAGACCTTGAGGTTCTTCATGGAGATACTGAGGTTCCTCATGGAGATATTGAGGGTCCTCATGGAGATATTGAGGTTCTGTGAAGATATAGAGGTTCCTCATGGAGATATTGAGGTTCTTCATGGAGATACAGAGGTTCTGTGAAGATATAGAGGTTCCTCATGTAGATTTTGAGGGTCCTCATGGAGATATTGAGGTTCTGTGAAGATATAGAGGTTCCTCATGGAGACCTTGAGGTTCTTCATGGAAATACTGAGGTTCCTCATGGAGATATTGAGGGTCCTAATGAAGATATTGAGGTTCCTCATGGAGATTTTGAGGGTCCTCGTGGAGATATTGAGGGTCCTCGTAGAGATATTGAGGTTCCTCATGGAGACCTTGAGGTTCTTCATGGAGATACTGAGGTTCCTCGTGGAGATATTGAGGTTCCGCATGGAGATATTTGGGTTCCTCATGGAGACCTTGAGGTTCCTCATGGAGATATTGAGGTTCTTCATGGAGATACTGAGGTTCGTCATGGAGATATTGAGGTTCCGCATGGAGATATTGGGGTTCCTCATGGAGACCTTGAGGTTCCTCATGGAGATATTGAGGTTCCTCATGGAGATATTGAGGGTCCTCATGGAGATTTTGAGGTTCCCTGTGGAGATATTGAGGTTCCTCATGGAGATATCGAGGTTCCTCATGGAGATATTGAGGGTCCTCATGGAGATTTTGAGGTTCCTCGTGGAGATTTTGAGGTTCCTCGTGGAGATTTTGAGCTTTCTCATGAAGATCTTGAGGTACCCTGTGGAGATATTGAGGTTCCTCATGGAGATATCGAGGGACCTCATGGAGATATTGAGGTTCCTCATAGACCTATTGAGGTTCTTCATGGAGATCTTGAGATTCCTCATGGAGATTTTGAGGTTCCTCATGGAGATATTGAGGTTCTGTGAAGTGATAGAGGGTCCTAATGGAGATATTGAGGTTCCTCGTGGAGATTTTGAGGTTCCTCATGAAGATATTGAGGTTCCTCATGGAGATATTGAGGTTCCTCATGGAGATACTGTGGTTCCTCATGGAGATATCGAGGTTCCTCATGGAGATATCGAGGTTCCTCGTGGAGATTTTGAGGTTCCTCATGGACATATTGAGGCTCCTCGTGGAGATATTGAGGGTCCTCATGGAGGTATCGAGGTTCTATGAAGACCTTGAGGTTCTTCATGGAGATATTGAGGTTCCTCACGTAGATTTTGAGGTTCCTCGTGGAGATCTTGAGGTTCTATGAAGATTCTGAGGTTCTTCATGGAGATGTTGAGGTTCTCCACCCCCGTTTCTTCTCGCCACAGTTCCCCTCGGTCTCCTTGGCCTACGAGAGGGCCGAGAGCGACATCATGCACCTCAAACCCCGCAATCCGCGCCGGGACCGACTGGTCAACGAGCCCTTGGCCGCCTACTCCTACTTCCAGATCGGTGAGGACCTTCCTGGAGACCTCGGTCCGTGAGATCTTGAGGACCTCGGTCCTTGAGATCTTGGAGACCTCGGTCCGTGAGATCTTGGAGACCTCGGTCCTTGAGATCTTGGAGACCTCGGTCCTTGAGATCTTGGAGACCTCGGTCCTTGAGATCTTGGAGACCTCACTCCGTGAGATCTTGGAGACCTCGGTCCGTGAGATCTTGGAGACCTCGGTCCGTGAGATCTTGGAGGCCTCGGTCCTTGAGATCTTGGAGACCTCGGTCCTTGAGATCTTGGAGACCTCACTCCGTGAGATCTTGGAGACCTCGGTCCATGAGATCTTGGAGACCTCGGTCCGTGAGATCTTGGAGACCTCGGTCCTTGAGATCTTGGAGACCTCGGTCCGTGAGATCTTGGAGACCTCGGTCCGTGAGATCTTGGAGACCTCGGTCCGTGAGATCTTGGAGACCTCGGTCCATGAGATCTTGGAGACCTCGGTCCATGAGATCTTGGAGACCTCGGTCCGTGAGATCTTGGAGACCTCGGTCCTTGAGATCTTGGAGACCTCACTCCGTGAGATCTTGGAGACCTCGGTCCATGAGATCTTGGAGACCTCGGTCCTTGAGATCTTGGAGACCTCGGTCCGTGAGATCTTGGAGACCTCGGTCCTTGAGATCCTGGAGACCTCGGTCCTTGAGATCTTGGAGACCTCGGTCCGGGAGATCTTGGAGACCTCGGTCCGGGAGATCTTGGAGACCTCGGTCCGGGAGATCTTGGAGACCTCGGTCCGTGAGATCTTGGAGACCTCGGTCCTTGAGATCTTGGAGACCTCGGTCCTTGAGATCTTGGAGACCTCGATCCTTGAGATCTTGGAGACTTCGGTCCGTGAGATCTTGGAGACCTCGGTCCTTGAGATCCTGGAGACCTCGGTCCTTGAGATCTTGGAGACCTCGGTCCGGGAGATCTTGGAGACCTCGGTCCTTGAGATCTTGGAGACCTCGATCCTTGAGATCTTGGAGACCTCGGTCCTTGAGATCTTGGAGACCTCGGTCCTTGAGATCTTGGAGACCTCGGTCCGTGAGATCCTGGAGACCTCGGTCCTTGAGATCTTGGAGACCTCGGTCCTTGAGATCTTGGAGACCTCGTTCCATGAGATCTTGGAGACCTCGGTCCGTGAGATCTTGGAGACCTCGGTCCATGAGATCTTGGAGACCTCGGTCCGTGAGATCTTGGAGACCTCGGTCCGTGAGATCTTGGAGACCTCGGTCCGTGAGATCTTGGAGACCTCGGTCCTTGAGATCTTGGAGACCTCGGTCCGTGAGATCTTGGAGACCTCGGTCCTTGAGATCTTGGAGATCTCGGTCCGTAAGATCTTGGAGACCTCGGTCCTTGAGATCTTGGAGACCTCGGTCCTTGAGATCTTGGAGACCTCACTCCGTGAGATCTTGGAGACCTCGATCCTTGAGATCTTGGAGACCTCGGTCCTTGAGATCTTGGAGACCTCGGTCCTTGAGATCTTGGAGACCTCGGTCCTTGAGATCTTGGAGACCTCACTCCGTGAGATCTTGGAGACCTCGGTCCATGAGATCTTGGAGACCTCGGTCCGTGAGATCTTGGAGACCTCGGTCCTTGAGATCTTGGAGACCTCGTTCCATGAGATCTTGGAGACCTCGGTCCGTGAGATCTTGGAGACCTCGGTCCATGAGATCTTGG
The DNA here is from genome assembly GCA_033459285.1 of Clamator glandarius. Classification (NCBI taxonomy): domain Eukaryota; kingdom Metazoa; phylum Chordata; class Aves; order Cuculiformes; family Cuculidae; genus Clamator; species Clamator glandarius. The sequence goes on along the minus strand of JAUNZM010001926.1, from coordinate 19,521 downwards.
AGACCTCGGTCCGTGAGATCTTGGAGACCTCGGTCCGTGAGATCTTGGAGACCTCGGTCCGTGAGATCTTGGAGACCTCGGTCCTTGAGATCTTGGAGACCTCGGTCCGTGAGATCTTGGAGACCTCGGTCCTTGAGATCTTGGAGACCTCGGTCCTTGAGATCTTGGAGACCTCACTCCGTGAGATCTTGGAGACCTCGGTCCTTGAGATCTTGGAGACCTCGGTCTGTGAGATCTTGGAGACCTCGGTCCGTGAGATCTTGGAGACCTCGGTCCTTGAGATCTTGGAGACCTCGGTCCGTGAGATCTTGGAGACCTCGGTCCTTGAGATCCTGGAGACCTCGGTCCGTGAGATCTTGGAGACCTCGGTCCTTGAGATCTTGGAGACCTCGGTCCTTGAGATCTTGGAGACCTCGGTCCTTGAGATCCTGGAGACCTCAGTCCGTGAGATCTTGGAGACCTCGGTCCTTGAGATCTTGGAGACCTCGGTCCGTGTGATCTTGGAGATCTCGGTCCTTGAGATCTTGGAGGCCTCAGTCCATGAGATCTTGGAGACCTCGGTCCGTGAGATCTTGGAGACCTCGGTCCGTGAGATCTTGGAGACCTCGGTCCGTGAGATCTTGGAGACCTCGGTCCTTGAGATCTTGGAGACCTCGGTCCTTGAGATCTTGGAGACCTCGGTCCGTGAGATCTTGGAGACCTCGGTCCATGAGATCTTGGAGACCTCACTCCGTGAGATCTTGGAGACCTCGGTCCTTGAGATCTTGGAGACCTCGATCCTTGAGATCTTGGAGACTTCGGTCCGTGAGATCTTGGAGACCTCGGTCCTTGAGATCCTGGAGACCTCGGTCCTTGAGATCTTGGAGACCTCGGTCCGGGAGATCTTGGAGACCTCGGTCCGTAAGATCTTGGAGACCTCGGTCCGTAAGATCTTGGAGACCTCGGTCCGTGAGATCTTGGAGACCTCGGTCCGTGAGATCTTGGAGACCTCGGTCCTTGAGATCTTGGAGACCTCACTCCGTGAGATCTTGGAGACCTCGGTCCGTGAGATCTTGGAGACCTCGGTCCTTGAGATCTTGGAGACCTCGGTCCTTGAGATCTTGGAGACCTCGGTCCGGGAGATCTTGGAGACCTCGGTCCGTGAGATCTTGGAGACCTCGGTCCTTGAGATCTTGGAGACCTCGGTCCTTGAGATCTTGGAGACCTCGATCCTTGAGATCTTGGAGACTTCGGTCCGTGAGATCTTGGAGACCTCGGTCCTTGAGATCCTGGAGACCTCGGTCCTTGAGATCTTGGAGACCTCGGTCCGGGAGATCTTGGAGACCTCGGTCCTTGAGATCTTGGAGACCTCGGTCCTTGAGATCTTGGAGACCTCGGTCCGTGAGATCTTGGAGACCTCGGTCCTTGAGATCTTGGAGACCTCGGTCCTTGAGATCTTGGAGACCTCGGTCCGTGAGATCCTGGAGACCTCGGTCCTTGAGATCTTGGAGACCTCGGTCCTTGAGATCTTGGAGACCTCGGTCCTTGAGATCTTGGAGACCTCAATCCTTGAGATCTTGGAGACCTCGGTCCTTGAGATCTTGGAGACCTCGGTCCTTGAGATCTTGGAGACCTCGGTCCTTGAGATCTTGGAGACCTCGGTCCTTGAGATCTTGGAGACCTCGGTCCTTGAGATCCTGGAGACCTCGGTCCGTGAGATCTTGGAGACCTTCCCCATCGGCTTCTTCTCCGTAGGCGCCATCCAATCCTTCGCCGGCTTCACCGACTACTTCGTGGCGATGGCCCAGGAGGGCTGGTGGCCTCTTCTCTGCTTGGGCCTCCGGCCCCGCTGGGAGGACACCCACGAGCAGGAGCTCCAGGACAGCTACGGGCAGCAGTGGGTCAGTAGAACCTTCAAGAAGGTCCTCCAAGCTCCTTCTAGAGCCTCCAAAGTCCTTATGGATCTTCAGAAGGTCCCTAGAGGTGCCCGGGAGGTCCCTATGGATCTTGAGAAGGTCCCTAGAGGTCCCCGGGAGGTCCCTATGGATGTTGAGAAGGTCCCTAGAGGTGCCCGGGAGGTCCCTATGGATCTTCGGAAGGTCCCTGGAGGTGCCCGGGAGGTCCCTATGGATCTTCCGAAGGTCCCTGGAGGTGCCCGGGAGGTCCCTATGGATCTTCAGAAGGTCCCTAGAGGTGCCTGGGAGGTCCCTATGGATCTTCAGAAGGTCCCTAGAGGTCCCCGGGAGGTGCCTCTGGATCTTCCGAAGGTCCCTAGAGGTGCCCGGGAGGTCCCTATGGATCTTCTCCACCTCCTCCTGCCCCGTGTCCCACCCCGGAGACCTTCGAGCAGCAAACGCGTGAGGAGGAACCTCCTGGAAGGTCCTCCAAGCTCCTTCTAGACCCTCAGAAAGTCCATGTAGATCCTCAGGAGGTCCCTAGATGTGCCCGGGAGGTCCCTCTGGATCTTCCGAAGGTCCCTAGAGGTCCCCGGGAGGTCCCTCTGGATCTTCCGAAGGTCCCTAGAGGTGCCCGAGAGGTCCCTATGGATCTTCTCCACCTCCTCCTGCCCCCGTGTTCCACCCCGGAGACCTTTGAGCAGCAAACGCATGAGGAGGAACCTCCTGGAAGGTCCTCCAAGCTCCTTGTAGACCCTCAGAAAGTCCATGTAGATCCTCAGGAGGTCCCTAGAGGTGCCCGGGAGGTCCCTATGGATCTTGAGAAGGTCCCTAGAGGTGCCCGAGTGGTCCCTCTGGATCTTCCGAAGGTCCCTAGAGGTGCCCGGAAGGTCCCTATGGATCTTGAGAAGGTCCCTAGAGGTCCCTGGGAGGTCCCTCTGGATCTTCCGAAGGACCCTAGAGGTCCCCGGGAGGTCCCTCTGGATCTTCTCCACCTCCTCCTGCCCCCGTGTCCCACCCCGGAGACCTTCGAGCAGCAAACGCGTGAGGAGGAACCTCCTGGAAGGTCCTCCAAGCTCCTTCTAGACCCTCAGAAAGTCCATGTAGATCCTCGGGAGGTCCCTCTGGATCTTCCGAAGGACCCTAGAGGTGCCCGGGAGGTCCCTCTGGATCTTCCGAAGGTCCCTAGAGGTGCCCGGGAGGTCCCTATGGATCTTCCGAAGGTCCCTGGAGGTCCCCGGGAGGTCCCTATGGATCTTCTCCACCTCGTCCTGCCCCCATTTCCCACCCCGGAGACCTTCGAGCAGCAAACGCGTGAGGAGGAACCTCCTGGAAGGTCCTCCAAGCTCCTTGTAGACCCTCAGAGAGTCCATGTAGATCCTCGGGAGGTCCCTCTGGATCTTCCGAAGGACCCTAGAGGTGCCCGGGAGGTCCCTCTGGATCTTCCGAAGGTCCCTAGAGGTGCCCGGGAGGTCCCTCTGGATCTTCTCCACCTCCTCCTGCCCCCGTGTCCCACCCCGGAGACCTTCGAGCAGCAAACGTATGAGGAGGAACCTCCTGGAAGGTCCTCCAAGCTCCTTGTAGACCCTCAGAAAGTCCATGTAGATCCTCAGGAGGTCCCTATAGATCTTCAGAAGGTCCCTAGAGGTGCCCGGGAGGTCCCTCTGGATCTTCCGAAGGTCCCTGGAGGTGCCCGGGAGGTCCCCCTGGATCTTCCGAAGGTCCCTGGAGGTGCCCGGGAGGTCCCTCTGGATCATCCGAAGGTCCCTGGAGGTCCTCGGGAGGTCCCTCTGGATCTTCCGAAGGTCCCTAGAGGTGCCCGGGAGGTCCCTGTGGATCTTCCGAAGGTCCCTGGAGGTGCCCGGGAGGTCCCTCTGGATCTTCAGAAGGTCCCTGGAGGTGCCCGGGAGGTCCCTCTGGATCTTCCAAAGGTCCCTAGAGGTCCCCGGGAGGTCCCTCTGGATCTTCCGAAGGTCCCTGGAGCTGCCCGGGAGGTCCCTATGGAACTTCTCCACCTCCTCCTGCCCCCGTGTCCCACCCCAGAGACCTTTGAGCAGCAAACGCATGAGGAGGAACCTCCTGGAAGGTCCTCCAAGCTCCTTCTAGACCCTCAGAAAGTCCATGTAGGTCCTCGGGAGGTCCCTCTGGATCTTCAGAAGGTCCCTAGAGGTCCCCGGGAGGTCCCTATGGATCTTGAGAAGGTCCCTAGAGGTGCCCGGGAGGTCCCTATGGATCTTGAGAAGGTCCCTAGAGGTCCCCGGGAGGTCCCTCTGGATCTTCCGAAGGACCCTAGAGGTTCCCGGGAGGTCCCTCTGGATCTTCTCCACCTCCTCCTGCCCCCGTGTCCCACCCCAGAGACCTTTGAGCAGCAAACGCATGAGGAGGAACCTCCTGGAAGGTCCTCCAAGCTCCTTGTAGACCCTCAGAAAGTCCATGTAGGTCCTCGGGAGGTCCCTATAGATCTTCAGAAGGTCCCTAGAGGTGCCCGGGAGGTCCCTATAGATCTTCCGAAGGTCCCTAGAGGTGCCCGAGAGGTCCCTAAGGATCTTGAGAAGGTCCCTGGAGGTGCCCGGGAGGTCCCTATGGATCTTCCGAAGGTCCCTGGAGGTGCCTGGGAGGTCCCTCTGGATCTTCCGAAGGTCCCTAGAGGTGCCCGGGAGGTCCCTGTGGATCTTCCGAAGGTCCCTGGAGGTGCCCGGGAGGTCCCTCTGGATCTTCAGAAGGTCCCTGGAGGTGCCCGGGAGGTCCCTCTGGATCTTCCAAAGGTCCCTAGAGGTCCCCGGGAGGTCCCTCTGGATCTTCCGAAGGTCCCTGGAGGTGCCCGGGAGGTCCCTATGGAACTTCTCCACCTCCTCCTGCCCCCGTGTCCCACCCCAGAGACCTTTGAGCAGCAAACGCATGAGGAGGAACCTCCTGGAAGGTCCTCCAAGCTCCTTCTAGACCCTCAGAAAGTCCATGTAGGTCCTCGGGAGGTCCCTCTGGATCTTCAGAAGGTCCCTAGAGGTCCCCGGGAGGTCCCTATGGATCTTGAGAAGGTCCCTAGAGGTGCCCGGGAGGTCCCTATGGATCTTGAGAAGGTCCCTAGAGGTCCCCGGGAGGTCCCTCTGGATCTTCCGAAGGACCCTAGAGGTTCCCGGGAGGTCCCTCTGGATCTTCTCCACCTCCTCCTGCCCCCGTGTCCCACCCCAGAGACCTTTGAGCAGCAAACGCATGAGGAGGAACCTCCTGGAAGGTCCTCCAAGCTCCTTGTAGACCCTCAGAAAGTCCATGTAGGTCCTCGGGAGGTCCCTATAGATCTTCAGAAGGTCCCTAGAGGTGCCCGGGAGGTCCCTATAGATCTTCCGAAGGTCCCTAGAGGTGCCCGAGAGGTCCCTAAGGATCTTGAGAAGGTCCCTGGAGGTGCCCGGGAGGTCCCTATGGATCTTCCGAAGGTCCCTGGAGGTGCCTGGGAGGTCCCTCTGGATCTTCCGAAGGTCCCTAGAGGTGCCCGGGAGGTCCCTATGGATCTTCTCCACCTCCTCCTGCCCCCGTGTCCCACCCCGGAGACCTTTGAGCATCAAACGCGTGAGGAGGAACCTCCTGGAAGGTCCTCCAAGCTCCTTCTAGACCCTCAGAAAGTCCATGTAGGTCCTCGGGAGGTCCCTATAGATCTTCCGAAGGTCCCTAGAGGTGCCCGGGAGGTCCCTATAGATCTTCCGAAGGTCCCTAGAGGTGCCCGAGAGGTCCCTCTGGATCTTCCGAAGGACCCTGGAGGTGCCCGGGAGGTCCCTCTGGATCTTCCGAAGGTCCCTGGAGGTGCCTGGGAGGTCCCTCTGGATCTTCAGAAGGTCTATAGAGGTGCCCGGGAGGTCCCTTCGGATCTTCTCCACCTCTTCCTGCCCCCATTTCCCACCCCGTAGACCTTTGAGCAGCAAACGCGTGAGGAGGAACCTCCTGGAAGGTCCTCCAAGCTCCTTGTAGACCCTCAGAAAGTCCATGTAGATCCTCGGGAGGTCCCTATAGATCTTCCGAAGGTCCCTAGAGGTGCCCGGGAGGTCCCTCTGGATCTTCCGAAGGTCCCTAGAGGTGCCCGGGAGGTCCCTATGGATCTTCTCCACCTCCTCCTGCCCCGTGTCCCACCTTGGAGACCTTTGAGCAGCAAACGCGTGAGGAGGAACCTCCTGGAAGGTCCTCCAAGCTCCTTCTAGACCCTCAGAAAGTCCATGTAGATCCTCGGGAGTTCCCTCTGGATCTTCCGAAGGTCCCTGGAGGTGCCCGGGAGGTCCCTGTGGATCTTCCGAAGGTCCCTAGAGGTGCCCGAGAGGTCCCTAAGGATCTTGAGAAGGTCCCTGGAGGTGCCCGGGAGGTCCCTCTGGATCTTCCGAAGGTCCCTGGAGGTGCCCGGGAGGTCCCTCTGGATCTTCAGAAGGTCTATAGAGGTGCCCGGGAGGTCCCTATGGATCTTCTCCACCTCCTCCTGCCCCCATGTCCCACCCCGTAGACCTTTGAGCAGCAAACGCGTGAGGAGGAACCTCCTGGAAGGTCCTCCAAGCTCCTTGTAGACCCTCAGAAATTCCATGTAGATCCTCGGGAGGTCCCTCTGGATCTTCCGAAGGTCCCTGGAGGTGCCCGGGAGGTCCCTATGGATCTTCTCCACCTCTTCCTGCCCCCATTTCTCACCCCGTAGACCTTCGAGCAGCAAACGCGTGAGGAGGAACCTCCTGGAAGCTCCTCCAAGCTCCTTCTAGACCCTCAGAAATTCCATGTAGATCCTCGGGAGGTCCCTCTGGATCTTCCGAAGGACCCTAGAGGTGCCCGGGAGGTCCCTATGGATCTTCCGAAGGTCCCTGGAGGTGCCCGGGAGGTCCCTCTGGATCTTCCGAAGGACCCTAGAGGTTTCCGGGAGGTCCCTATGGATCTTCTCCACCTCCTCCTGCCCCCGTGTCCCACCCCGGAGACCTTTGAGCAGCAAACGCGTGAGGAGGAACCTCCTGGAAGGTCCTCCAAGCTCCTTGTAGACCCTCAGAAAGTCCATGTAGATCCTCGGGAGGTCCCTGTGGATCTTCCAAAGGTCCCTGGAGGTGCCCGGGAGGTCCCTCTGGATCTTCCGAAGGTCCCTAGAGGTGCCTGGGAGGTCCCTCTGGATCTTCCGAAGGTCCCTGGAGGTGCCCGGGAGGTCCCTATGGATCTTCTCCACCTCCTCCTGCCCCCATTTCCCACCCCGTAGACCTTTGAGCAGCAAACGCGTGAGGAGGAACCTCCTGGAAGGTCCTCCAAGCTCCTTGTAGACCCTCAGAAAGTCCATGTAGATCCTCGGGAGTTCCCTCTGGATCTTCCGAAGGTCCCTGGAGGTGCCCGGGAGGTCCCTGTGGATCTTCCGAAGGTCCCTGGAGGTGCCCGGGAGGTCCCTCTGGATCTTCCGAAGGACCCTAGAGGTTTCTGGGAGGTCCCTATGGATCTTCTCCACCTCCTCCTGCCCCCGTGTCCCACCCCGGAGACCTTTGAGCAGCAAACGCGTGAGGAGGAACCTCCTGGAAGGTCCTCCAAGCTCCTTGTAGAACCGCAGAAAGTCCATGTAGGTCCTCGGGAGGTCCCTATAGATCTTCCGAAGGTCCCTAGAGGTGCCCGGGAGGTCCCTCTGGATCTTCAGAAGGTCCCTAGAGGTGCCCGGGAGGTCCCTATGGATCTTCTCCACCTCCTCCTGCCCCCATTTCTCACCCCGTAGACCTTCGAGCAGCAAACGCGTGAGGAGGAACCTCCTGGAAGGTCCTCCAAGCTCCTTGTAGACCCTCAGAAAGTCCATGTAGATCCTCGGGAGGTCCCTGTGGATCTTCCGAAGGTCCCTGGAGGTGCCCGGGAGGTCCCTGTGGATCTTCAGAAGGTCCCTGGAGGTGCCCGGGAGGTCCCTATGGATCTTCTCCACCTCCTCCTGCCCCCATTTCCCACCCCGTAGACCTTTGAGCATCAAACGCGTGAGGAGGAACCTCCTGGAAGGTCCTCCAAGCTCCTTGTAGACCCTCAGAAAGTCCATGTAGATCCTCGGGAGGTCCCTGTGGATCTTCCAAAGGTCCCTGGAGGTGCCCGGGAGGTCCCTCTGGATCTTCCGAAGGTCCCTAGAGGTGCCCGAGAGGTCCCTAAGGATCTTGAGAAGGTCCCTGGAGGTGCCCGGGAGGTCCCTCTGGATCTTCCGAAGGTCCCTGGAGGTGCCCGGGAGGTCCCTCTGGATCTTCAGAAGGTCTATAGAGGTGCCCGGGAGGTCCCTATGGATCTTCTCCACCTCTTCCTGCCCCCATTTCCCACCCCGTAGACCTTTGAGCATCAAACGCGTGAGGAGGAACCTCCTGGAAGGTCCTCCAAGCTCCTTCTAGACCCTCAGAAAGTCAATGTAGGTCCTCGGGAGGTCCCTATAGATCTTCCGAAGGTCCCTGGAGGTGCCCGGGAGGTCCCTGTGGATCTTCAGAAGGTCCCTGGAGGTGCCCGGGAGGTCCCTGTGGATCTTCCGAAGGTCCCTGGAGGTGCCCGGGAGGTCCCTGTGGATCTTCTCCACCTCCTCCTGCCCCCGTGTCCCACCCCGGAGACCTTTGAGCAGCAAACGCGTGAGGAGGAACCTCCTGGAAGGTCCTCCAAGCTCCTTGTAGACCCTCAGAAATTCCATGTAGATCCTCGGGAGGTCCCTCTGGATCTTCCGAAGGTCTCTGGAGGTGCCCGGGAGGTCCCTATGGATCTTCTCCACCTCTTCCTGCCCCCATTTCCCACCCCGTAGACCTTTGAGCATCAAACGCGTGAGGAGGAACCTCCTGGAAGGTCCTCCAAGCTCCTTGTAGACCCTCAGAAAGTCCATGTAGATCCTCGGGAGGTCCCTGTGGATCTTCCAAAGGTCCCTGGAGGTGCCCGGGAGGTCCCTCTGGATCTTCCGAAGGTCCCTAGAGGTGCCTGGGAGGTCCCTCTGGATCTTCCGAAGGTCCCTAGAGGTGCCCGGGAGGTCCCTATGGATCTTCTCCACCTCTTCCTGCCCCCATTTCCCACCCCGTAGACCTTTGAGCATCAAACGCGTGAGGAGGAACCTCCTGGAAGGTCCTCCAAGCTCCTTGTAGACCCTCAGAAAGTCCATGTAGATCCTCGGGAGGTCCCTGTGGATCTTCCGAAGGTCCCTGGAGGTGCCCGGGAGGTCCCTCTGGATCTTCCGAAGGTCCCTAGAGGTGCCTGGGAGGTCCCTCTGGATCTTCAGAAGGTCTATAGAGGTGCCCGGGAGGTCCCTTCGGATCTTCTCCACCTCTTCCTGCCCCCATTTCCCACCCCGTAGACCTTTGAGCATCAAACGCGTGAGGAGGAACCTCCTGGAAGGTCCTCCAAGCTCCTTGTAGACCCTCAGAAAGTCCATGTAGATCCTCGGGAGGTCCCTGTGGATCTTCCAAAGGTCCCTGGAGGTGCCCGGGAGGTCCCTATGGATCTTCTCCACCTCCTCCTGCCCCCATTTCCCACCCCGTAGACCTTCGAGCATCAAACGCGTGAGGAGGAACCTCCTGGAAGGTCCTCCAAGCTCCTTCTAGACCCTCAGAAAGTCCATGTAGATCCTCGGGAGGTCCCTCTGGATCTTCCGAAGGTCCCTAGAGGTGCCCGGGAGGTCCCTGTGGATCTTCAGAAGGTCCCTGGAGGTGCCCGGGAGGTCCCTATGGATCTTCTCCACCTCTTCCTGCCCCCGTGTCCCACCCCGGAGACCTTCGAGCAGCAAACACGTGAGGAGGAACCTCCTGGAAGGTCCTCCAAGCTCCTTGTAGACCCTCAGAAAGTCCATGTAGATCCTCGGGAGGTCCCTGTGGATCTTCCAAAGGTCCCTAGAGGTGCCCGGGAGGTCCCTGTGGATCTTCCGAAGGTCCCTGGAGGTGCCCGGGAGGTCCCTGTGGATCTTCAGAAGGTCCCTGGAGGTGCCCGGGAGGTCCCTGTGGATCTTCAGAAGGTCCCTGGAGGTGCCCGGGAGGTCCCTCTGGATCTTCTCCACCTCGTCCTGCCCCGCAGACCTTCGAGCAGCGCCGCTACCAGCAGTACACGTGCTACACGGTTTTCTTCATCAGCATCGAGATGTGCCAGATCGCCGACGTCCTCATCCGCAAGACGCGCCGCCTCTCGCTCTTCCAGCAGGGCCTTTTCCGGTACCTACGGAATCCACCGGGGCTCCGACGGGGACCCTTCTCCTGGGCCCCGGGGGACCTAGAAGGGGTTGGGGGGGGGTTGGGGGGGTTGGTCCAGGCGGCCGGCGGGTCCCTAGGGTGGGACCTACGGAGTCGACCGAGGTCGCGGGGCGTCTTCTGGTTTCTGGGGGGCAGGGGGGGGGGGGGGTGCGAGGGTCGCGGGGCCTCGTCCAGGGTCCCCTGTGGGTCCTATGGGTGCTGTGGGTCCCCTAGGGCTTCCCTGTGGGCTCTAGAGGTGCTATGGGTCCCTCATGGGTTCTATGGGTGCTATGGGTCCCCTATGGGTGCTATGGGTCCCCCATGGGTTCTATGGGTGCTATGTGTCCCCCATGGGTTCTATGGGTGCTATGGGTTCTATGGGTGCTATGGGTCCCCCATGGGTTCTATGGGTGCTATGGGATCTATGGGTGCTATGGGTTCTATGGGTGCTATGGGTCCCCTATGGGTTCTATGGGTGCTATGGGTTCTATGGGTGCTATGGGTCCCCTATGGGTTCTATGGGTGCTATGGGTTCTATGGGTGCTATGGGTCCCCTATGGGTTCTATGGGTGCTATGGGTCCCCTATGGGTTCTATGGGTGCTATGGGTCCCCTATGGGTTCTATGGGTGCTATGGGTGCTATGGGTCCCCTATGGGTTCTATGGGTTCTATGGGTCCCCTATGGGTTCTATGGGTTCTATGGGTCCCCTATGGGTTCTATGGGTGCTATGGGTGCTATGGGTCCCCTATGGGTTCTATGGGTGCTATGGGTCCCCTATGGGTTCTATGGGTGCTATGGGTCCTCTACGGGTTCTATGGGTGCTATTGGTCCCCCATGGGTCCCCCATGGGTTCTATGGATCCCCTATAGGTTCTATGGGTCCCCTATGGGTTCTGTGGGTGCTATTGGTCCCCTATGGGTTCTATGGGTGCTATGGGTCCCCTATGGGTTCTATGGGTGCTATGGGTCCCCTATGGGTTCTATGGGTGCTATGGGTTCTATGGGTGCTATGGGTCCCCCATGGGTTCTGTGTGTGCTATGGGTCCTCTATGGGTTCTACAGGTGCTATGGGTCCCTCATGGGTTCTATGGGTGCTATGGGTCCCCCATGGGTTCTATGGGTGCTATGGGTTCTATGGGTGCTATGGGTCCCCTATGGGTTCTGTGGGTGCTATTGGTCCCCTGTGGGTTCTATGGGCGCTATGGGTCCCCCATGGGTTCTATGGGTGCTATGGGTCCCCTATGGGTTCTATGGGTACTATGGGTCCCCCATGGGTTCTATGGGTGCTATGGGTCCCCTATGGGTTCTATGGGTGCTATGGGTCCCCCATGGGTTCTATGGGTGCTATGGGTCCCCCATGGGTTCTATGGGTGCTATGGGTCCCCTATGGGTGCTATGGGTCCGCTATGGGTTCTGTGTGTGCTATGGGTCCCCTATGGGTTCTATGGGTGCTATGGGTCCTCTACGGGTTCTATGGGTGCTATTGGTCCCCCATGGGTCCCCCATGGGTTCTATGGATCCCCTATAGGTTCTATGGGTCCCCTATGGGTTCTGTGGGTGCTATTGGTCCCCTATGGGTTCTATGGGTGCTATGGGTCCCCCATGGGCTCTATGGATCCCCTATAGGTTCTATAGGTCCTCTATGGGTTCTATGGGTCCCCTATGGGTTCTATGGGTTCTCCATGGGTTCTATGGGTCCCATGGGTCCCTAATGGGTTCTATGGGTCCCCCATGGGTTCTATGGGTCCCATGGGTCCCTAATGGGTTCTATGGGTCCCTAATGGGTTCTATGGGTGCTATGGGTCCCCCATGTGTTCTATGGGTCCCACGGGTCCCTAATGAGTTCTATGGGTCCCCAATGGGTCCTATGGGTCCCATGGGTCCCTAATGAGTTCTATGGGTCCCCAATGGGTCCTATGGGTCCCATGGGTCCCTAATGGGTGCTATGGGTCCCCTATAGGTTCTATGGGTGCTAAGGATCCCCATGGGTTCTATGGGTGCTATGGGTCCCCTATCGGTTCCCCATGGGTTCTATGGGTCCCATGGGTCCCTAATGGGTTCTATGGGTCCCCCATGGGTTCTATGGGTCCCACGGGTCCCTAATGGGTTCTATGGGTCCCCTATGGGTTCTATGGGTCCCACGGGTCCCTAATGGGTTCTATGGGTCCCCCATGGGTTCTATGGGTCCCACGGGTCCCTAATGGGTTCTATGGGTCCCCCATGGGTTCTATGGGTCCCATGGGTCCCTAATGGGTGCTATGGGTCCCCTATAGGTTCTATGGGCGCTATGGTTCCCCTATGGGTTCTATGGGTGCTAAGGATCCCCATGGATTCTATGGGTGCTATAGGTCCCCTATGGGTCCCCCATGGGTTCTATGGGTCCCATGGGTCCCTAATGGGTCCTATGGTTCCCCTATGGGTTCTATGGGTGCTAAGGATCCCCATGGATTCTATGGGTGCTATAGGTCCCCTATGGGTTCCCCATGGGTTCTATGGGTCCCACGGGTCCCTAATGGGTTCTATGGGTCCCCAATGGGTCCTATGGGTCCCACGGGTCCCTAATGAGTTCTATGGGTCCCCTATGGGTCCTATGGGTCCCACGGGTCCCTAATGAGTTCTATGGGTCCCCAATGGGTCCTATGGGTCCCACGGGTCCCTAATGGGTTCTATGGGTCCCCAATGGGTCCTATGGGTCCCACGGGTCCCTAATGGGTTCTATGGGTCCCCAATGGGTCCTATGGGTCCCACGGGTCCCTAATGGGTTCTATGGGTCCCCCATGGGTTCTATGGGTCCCACGGGTCCCTAATGAGTTCTATGGGTCCTATGGGTCCCACGGGTCCCTAATGGGTTCTATGGGTCCCCCATGGGTTCTATGGGTCCCACGGGTCCCTAATGGGTTCTATGGGTCCCCAATGGGTCCTATGGGTCCCTAATGGGTTCTATGGGTCCCCCATGGGTTCTATGGGTCCCACGGGTCCCTAATGAGTTCTATGGGGCCCCAATGGGTCCTCTGGGTCCCATGGGTCCCTAACGGGTGCTATGGGTCCCCTATAGGTTCTATGGGCGCTATGGTTCCCCTATGGGTTCTATGGGTGCTAAGGATCCCCATGGGTTCTATGGGTGCTATGGGTCCCCTATGGGTTCCCCATGGGTTCTATGGGTCCCACGGGTCCCTAATGGGTTCTATGGGTCCCCAATGGGTCCTATGGGTCCCACGGGTCCCTAATGGGTTCTATGGGTCCCCCATGGGTTCTATGGGTCCCACGGGTCCCTAATGGGTTCTATGGGTCCCCAATGGGTCCTATGGGTCCCACGGGTCCCTAATGGGTTCTATGGGTCCCCCATGGGTTCTATGGGTCCCACGGGCCCCTAATGGGTTCTATGGGTCCCCCATGGGTTCTATGGGTCCCATGGGTCCCTAATGGGTTCTATGGGTCCCCTATGGGTCCTATGGGTGCCCCATGGGTCCTATAGGTGCTATGGGTCCTCCATGGGTTCTATGGATCCTATGGGTCCCCAATGGGTTCTATGGGTCCCCCATGGGTTCTATGGGTGCTATGGGTTCTATGGGTCTCCCATGGGTCCTATGGGTCCTGTGTGTCCCCTATGGGTCCCCTATGTGTTCTATGGGTCCCCCATGGGTCCTATGAGTCTCCCATGTCCCCTATGGGTCCCCTGTGGGTTCTCGGCGTCCCCCTATGGGTCCTGCGGGTCCCCCCGGGGGTCCCTACGTGTCCCCCCCCAGCTCCTCTAGGGGCCGTGTCCCCGCAGGAACCGCATCCTGGTGGTGGCCATCGTCTTCCAGGTGTCCATCGGCTGCTTCCTCTGCTACTGCCCCGGGATGCCCAACGTCTTCAACTTCATGCCCATCCGGTCAGTGCCGAGGCCTGCGGGAGGCGATCCGGATCCGATCCGGATCCGATCCGGGTGCTGGGGCCAACAGGGACCCGGCCCGGAGTCCACAACCTGGGGTTAATCCGGATCTGGGGGTTAATCTGGATCCTGGGGCCAAGAGGGACCCGGCCTGGAATCTGGATCCTGGGGTTAATCCGGATCCTGGGGCCAAGAAGGACCCGGCCTAGAATCCAGATCCTGGGGTTAATCCGGATTCTGGGGTTAATCTGGATCCTGGGGCCAAGAGGAATCCTGCCCTGAATCCGGATCCTGGGGTTAATCCGGATCCTGGGGTTAATCTGGATCCTGGGGCCAAGAGGGACTCAGACTGGAATCTAGGTCCTGGGGTTAATCTGGATCCTGGGGTTAATCTGGATCCTGGGGCCTAGAGGGACCCGGCCTGGAATCCACATCCTGGGGTTAATCCGGATCCTGGGGTTAATCCGGATCCTGGGGTTAATCTGGATCCTGGGGCCTAGAGGGACCCGGCCTGGAATCCACATCCTGGGGTTAATCCGGATCCTGGGGTTAATCCGGATCCTGGGGTTAATCTGGATCCTGGGCCCAACAGGGACCTGGCCCTGAATCCAGATCCTGGGGCCAAATCCGGATTGGATCCAGATCCTGGCATCCATCCTGACCCCATCCAGGACCTCCAGGTCCCATCCAGAACCCCTTGGGCTCCATCCTGACCCCATCCAGGACCTCCAAGTCCCATCCAGGACCCCAAAGTCCCATCCACGACCTCCAGGTCCCATCCAGGACCCCTTGGGCTCCATCCTGACCCCATCCAGGACCTCCAAGTCCCAGCCAGGACCCCAAAGTCCCATCCAGGACCTCCAGGTCCCATCCAGGACCCCTTGGGCTCCATCCTGACCCCATCCAGGACCTCCAAGTCCCATCCAGGACCCCTTGGGCTCCATCCTGACCCCATCCAGGACCTCCAAGTCCCATCCAGGACCCCAAAGTCCCATCCACGACCTCCAGGTCCCATCCAGGACCCCTTGGGCTCCATCCTGACCACATCCAGGACCTCCAAGTCCCAGCCAGGACCCCAAAGTCCCATCCAGGACCTCCAGGTCCCATCCAGGACCCCTTGGGCTCCATCCTGACCCCATCCAGGACCTCCAAGTCCCATCCAGGACCCCTTGGGCTCCATCCTGACCCCATCCAGGACCTCCAGGTCCCATCCAGGACCCCCTGGGCTCCATCCTGACCCCATCCAGGACCTCCAAGTCCCATCCAGGACCTCCAGGTCCCATCCAGAACCCCTTGGGCTCCATCCTGACCCCATCCAGGACCTCCAGGTCCCATCCAGGACCCCTTGGGCTCCATCCTGACCCCATCCAGGACATCCAAGTCCCAGCCAGGACCTCCAGGTCCCATCCAGGACCTCCAAGTCCCATCCAGGACCTCCAGGTCCCATCCAGAACCCCTTGGGCTCCATCCTGACCCCATCCAGGACCTCCAGGTCCCATCCAGGACCCCTTGGGCTCCATCCTGACCCCATCCAGGACCTCCAGGTCCCATCCAGGACCCCTTGGGCTCCATCCTGACCCCATCCAGGAGCTCCAGGTCCCATCCAGGACCCCTTGGGCTCCATCCTGACCCCATCCAGGACATCCACGTCCCATCCAGGACCTCCAGGTCCCATCCAGGACCCCTTGGGCTCCATCCTGACCCCATCCAGGACCTCCAAGTCCCATCCAGGACCCCTTGGGCTCCATCCTGACCCCATCCAGGACCTCCAAGTCCCAGCCAGGACCTCCAGGTCCCATCCAGAACCCCTTGGGCTCCATCCTGACCCCATCCAGGACCTCCAGGTCCCATCCAGGACCCCTTGGGCTCCATCCTGACCCCATCCAGGACCTCCAGGTCCCATCCAGGACCCCTTGGGCTCCATCCTGACCCCATCCAGGACATCCACGTCCCATCCAGGACCTCCTGGTCCCATCCAGGACCCCTTGGGCTCCATCCTGACCCCATCCAGGACATCCAGGTCCCATCCAGGACCCCTTGGGCTCCATCCTGACCCCATCCAGGACCTCCAAGTCCCATCCAGGACCCCTTGGGGCTCCATCCTGACCCCATCCAGGACATCCAAGTCCCATCCAGGACCTCCAGGTCCCATCCAGAACCCCTTGGGCTCCATCCTGACCCCATCCAGGACCTCCAGGTCCCATCCAGGACCCCTTGGGCTCCATCCTGACCCCATCCAGGACCTCCAAGTCCCAGCCAGGACCTCCAGGTCCCATCCAGAACCCCTTGGGCTCCATCCTGACCCCATCCAGGACCTCCAGGTCCCATCCAGGACCCCTTGGGCTCCATCCTGACCCCATCCAGGACCTCCAGGTCCCATCCAGGACCCTTGGGCTCCATCCTGACCCCATCCAGGACATCCACGTCCCATCCAGGACCTCCTGGTCCCATCCAGGACCCCTTGGGCTCCATCCTGACCCCATCCAGGACATCCAGGTCCCATCCAGGACCCCTTGGGCTCCATCCTGACCCATCCAGGACCTCCAAGTCCCATCCAGGACCCCTTGGGCTCCATCCTGACCCCATCCAGGACATCCAAGTCCCATCCAGGACCTCCAGGTCCCATCCAGAACCCCTTGGGCTCCATCCTGACCCCATCCAGGACCTCCAGGTCCCATCCAGGACCCCTTGGGCTCCATCCTGACCCCATCCAGGACCTCCAAGTCCCATCCAGGACCCCTTGGGCTCCCTCCTGACCCCATCCAGGACATCCACGTCCCATCCAGGACCTCCATGTCCCATCCTGCTCCTTCTCCAGGTTCCAGTGGTGGTTCGTTCCGATGCCCTTCGGGCTCCTCATCCTCGTCTACGACGAGATCCGAAAACTCGGGGTTCGGAGACACCCGGGAAGTGAGTGACCCCAAAAATATTGCCTGGGGGACCCCAACAAACTCTTGGGGACTCCCCAAAAAAAAAACCCTGTCCCCCCAACTTTAACCTCTCGATCTTCTCCTTCCAGGTTGTGGGACCGGGAGCTCTACTACTGACCCCAAATTGGGAACCCCAAAAACCCTTTCCCCCCACCTTAAACCCCCTTTCCCACCCCCAGACCCCCTTTTCTCCCCCCAAACCCCCAAATTGTTGCCCCAAATCCCTCTTTATTCCCCCAAAAACTTTAATTCTCCCCAAATCCCCCTTTCCCCCCCCCCCAAATCCCCCTTTTTCACCCCGACCCCCCGCTTTTTGGTTCCCCAAACCCCTTCATCTGCCACCAAACCCCATTTTTTCCTCCCCAAACCCCCCTTTTTCCTCCCTAAATCCCCCTTTTTTGCCCTAAATCCCTCTTTTTCACCCCAAAACCCCCCTTTTCCCCTCAACTCCCCCCTTTCCCCAACCCCTTTTGCCCCCTAAACCCTTTTCCCCCAAACCCCTTTTTCCCCCCAAAAAACCCTTTTCCCCCCCAAACTCCTCTTTTCCCCCCAAACTCCCTTTCCTCGTCCCCAAACCCCCTTTCCCCCCCTCAAACCCCGCTTTTTGCCCCCAAACCCTTTTCCCCTCAAACCCTTTTCCCCCAAAACCCCACTTTTTACCCCCTCAAACCCCCCTTTTCCCCCCCCACACCCCTTTTTCCCCACAAATCCACTTTTTCCCCCTCAACCCCCCATTTTTCCCCCCAAACTCCCCTTTTCCTCCTCAAACCCCCCTTTCCCCCTCAAACCCCATTTTTTCCCCCTCAAACCCCCTTTTTCCCCCCAAACTCCCCTTTTCCCTCCCAAACCTCCCTTTTTCCCCTCAACCCCCCCATTTTTCTCCCTCAAACCCCCCTTTTCCCCCTCAAACCCCCCCTTTTTCCCCTCAAACCCCCTTTTTCCCCTCAAACCCCCTTTTTACCCCCTCAAACCCCATTTTTCCCCCTCAAACCCCCCTTTTTCCCCTCAAACCCCCCTTTTTACCCCCTCAAACCCCCTTTTCCCCCCAAACCCCCCTTTTCCCCCTCAAACCCTTTTCCCTCCCCAAACCCCCTTTTCCCCTCAACACCCCCTTTTCCCCTCAAACCCCCTTTTCCCCCTCAAACCCCCCTTTTCCCTCCCCAAACCCCCTTTTCCCCCAACCCCCCCTTTTCCCCCCTCAACCTCCCTTTTCCCCTCAACCCCCCCTTTTTACCCCCTCAAACCCCCCTTTTCCCCTCAACACCCCCTTTTCCCCCCTCAAACCCCCTTTTCCCCCCTCAAACCCCCCTTTTCCCTCCCCAAACCCCCTTTTCCCCCAACCCCCCCTTTTCCCCCCTCAACCTCCCTTTTCCCCTCAACCCCCCCTTTTTACCCCCTCAAACCCCCTTTTCCCTCAACCCTTTCCCCCCTCAAACCCCCTTTTTCCCCCCAAACCCCCTTTTTCCCCCTCAAGCCCCCCTTTTCCCCTCAACCCCCCTTTTCCCCCAAACCCCTTTTTCCCCCTCAACCGCCCCTTTTTCCCCCTCAACCCCCCCTTTTTCCCCCTCCAAACCTCCTTTTCCCCCTCAAATCCCCCTTTTCCCCTCCAAACCCCTTTTTTCCCCCCCAAACCCCCTTTTCCCCCTCAACCCCCCCTTTTTCCCCCTCAAATCCCCCTTTTCCCCTCCAAACCCCCTTTTTCCCCCCAAACCCCCTTTTCCCCCTCAAACCCCCCTTTTCCCTCAACCCTTTCCCCCCTCAAACCCCCTTTTTCCCCCCCAAACCCCCTTTTTCCCCCTCAAGCCCCCCTTTTCCCTCAAACCCCATTTTTCCCCCTCAAACCCCCCTTTTTACCCCCTCAAACCCTTTTCCCCCCAAACCCCCCTTTTCCCCCTCAAACCCTTTTCCCTCCCCAAACCCCCTTTTCCCCTCAACACCCCCTTTTCCCCCCTCAAACCCCCCTTTTCCCTCCCCAAACCCCCTTTTCCCCCAACCCCTTTCCCCCCTCAAACCCCCCTTTTCCCCCAAACCCCTTTTTCCCCCTCAACCCCCCCTTTTTCCCCCTCCAAACCTCCTTTTCCCCCTCAAATCCCCCTTTTCCCCTCCAAACCCCTTTTTTCCCCCCCAAACCCCCTTTTCCCCCTCAACCCCCCCTTTTTCCCCCTCAAATCCCCCTTTTCCCCTCCAAACCCTCTTTTTCCCCCCCAAACCCCCTTTCCCCCCTCAAACCCCCCTTTTCCCCCCCCAAACCCCCTTTTTCCCCCTCAAGCCCCCCTTTTCCCCTCAACCCCCCTTTTCCCCCAAACCCCTTTTTCCCCTCAACCCCCCTTTTTTCCCCCTCAACCTCCCCTTTTTCCCCCTCAACCCCCCCTTTTTCCCCCTCCAAACCTCCTTTTCCCCCTCAAATCCCCCTTTTCCCCTCCAAACCCCCTTTTTTTCCCCCCCAAACCCCCTTTTCCCCCTCAACCCCCCCTTTTTCCCGCCAAAACCCTTTTTCCCGCCAAAACTCCATTTTCCCCCCCAACCTCCATTTTCCCCCCCAACCCCCCATTTCCAATAAATCTCTGGTGCCTCCGAGTTCGCCTTTATTCTTGGGGGGGGGGGGGGGATCCCCATCTTTTTGGGGTGCTCCCCATCTTTTTTGGGGTGCTCCTCATCTTTTTCAGGGTGCTCCTCATCCATTTTTTGGGGGATCC